>JAODAL010040378.1:0-36963 GCA_025379985.1 Phyllomedusa bahiana
ACACAATTTAATTTTATTTGTTCATTTTGGCGCACCCCATTTTTTTTTTTTAAAGCCCCACTTTGTACTCACAATTCCTGTAAGTGAACAACCCATTTAATACAATAAAAAAAAAGAAACAAAGATGGGGGATTCCCATCCTATTTTAAAAATGTGTTTTCTAGAATTAAACTACAAAAAAACTTCTTTACAAAATACTGATAAAAATATTCCTCTAATTTAAAGGGTACGGGGAAGACTTGAACAGATGGTTACCCAGGACAGGAAAACAATTCCATTCAACTAAAAAGGGTGGTTGAAAGACTCCTTTTTCCGGCACTTTTAATCGGGGGGTCATGCAGTTTGGGGCCATGCTGTGGCCCGGACAGGTAAGTAAATTTCCCCACTTAAAACTAAAAGGTGGTTGAAAGCACCTTTTTCCGGCCCCCCCCCTTTTTAAATCTGGGGTCAGCAGGTTTGGGGCTCATGCTGGGGCCCCAGGAAATATATCAATGTCCATTTAACAAAATGGTGTTAAAGACTTTTTTTTCCCCGGCACTTTTAATCGGGGGGTCATTCATTTTTGGGGCTCATGCGTGGCCAGGACAGGATACCCCCCCCTATTCCAGTGAAACTAAAAATGGGGGGTTGAAAGACCCCCTTTTTCCGCATTTTTTTTAATCTGGGGGTCATGCGGGTTTAAGGTCATGCGTGGCCCAGGACAGGATAGCAAATGTCAGTTCGACTAAAATGGGGGTTAAAAGATTTTTTTTTTCCAGCACTTTTTTAATCTGGGGTCAGATAGTTTAATTGTCAGCTGCTTTTTCGGGACAGGTAAGTAAATGTCCATTTCAAGTAAAAGGGGGGTTCAAATCAAAACTCCCTTCTGGCATTTTTTAAATTGGGGTGAGCGGGTTAAGGGTCATGCGGGGTACAAGACAGGTTTAATAATTGGTCTGGATTTTTTTTTCTGTGGCTTTAAAAACCCAAGTGTTTTGCCTAAATGTACACATATCCTTTTTGACTGTTGGGATGTTAATTTCCAAACTTCTCCAGCCCTTTTTGGGTGAAAGAATGAAGGTGTGTTCCTCTCCATAGTTTTTAAAATGGTCATGGGGCGATAATCTACTATCAAACTTGGGGAAATCGTTTTGAAATTGCTGATATCGCATCGACCCATGCATAGTCGACGTAATTCTCATCATTAATCAAAAACAATTTCCTCTTTATAAAACAGTGCATACTTTTTAAAAACCTTTTTTTTCAATGGTATTATAGCAAATAAAATAATACATCTTTATTGATAAAGAATTTTTTAAATCAACCCCCTTAATTAATCAACCCTTTATTACAATACAAATTGTCAGCATAAATTTAGAAACTCTTGATTTTGTTGTATATATAATATTTAAATTTAAAATTTTATTTAATATTCAAAAAAATCCATTGCGCATGGCATAAAGTTTTAATTATAGCTTAGGGCCTATGTCTGGCTTAAGCACATCGTTTTATTATCAGCCTTACGCAAGCTGTTTTGCCAGCATAAGTACATAGTTTCGATTCTCAAAACAGACATTTTTTTCCGGGGAACAAGAATAAGTACAAATCAAAAACTTTGGGGAAACATAGCAACTTGGGTGAATAGAGCAGATTTAGATTAGCAAAAACATAATCAAAAAATGAAATGAACAAGAGAAGGATGAAGAACAAGATAGGATTTAGAACAATTGGAGGTTTCACCCCTTTTTAAAAAATTGCAAACTTTAAAAAAAAAAATAAAAACCCTAATTTACAACATTTTCTATTTATATAAAAGGTACATTATCTTTTAAAAACCTTTATTTTGCACCGGTCCTGCTGAAATTTATGGGGGAGACTCAAAAGCCCTATCTTATTACATTTTGTATAAAGTCACACATTTGTCTGATAAAGCAAGTGAGACTGATGGGGGCACTAAAGGGGGGGTGAAGACAGGGAGGCACAGTTACCCTAAAATCAATTCCCCTGGTAAAATATGCACCCCATATACACGTTCATAAGGCATGTTAGGAAGCATTATCACCTAAAAGCCCTGCGCAAAAATCTTATACGAGGTACAGTAAGGTCTCATAGACTATGGTGCTACATTACAAACCATACAATTTACAGTTTTATTCAAAAGACCCTGTGCACCCTAACCCGCCGGACCATCTCACCCACCATGACTCCCCCAATAATGACCGGGAGACATAGCTTGGGATTTTGCCACAGCACCATTTTTTTAACATAAAAATTTCCTTAAACAAACATTATAACACGAATGAGTATACCCCCCCCCCTAACCCATTCGACCGTTAATACTTGGGCAGGTCCTTGGATTTACCATAACCCCCGACCAAGCCGGGCGACCAACTCCAACAAACATAGCTTACCCAACACCATACCCCCAAGCCCAAGGGGCCCCCAAACCACCCATGTTTACCACTGTTCCCCTGCCCCCAAGGACCATGCCCCGGGGACCCCAAACCTTTCGCCAGACCGTCAATTCCAATTAGGAACAAGCCGAAACCTCCCCCCCCACCAAATTCCTGACTCCAAGGGAACCCCTAACCCGCCAGCCACTGCGACCCACACCCAAACTGACCCCCCTCCAAACCACACCCCAAACCCCCTTTCCCCCCCAACCGTCACTTCCACCACCCCAAAAACAAAGGGAGGGAGGGGGGGACTCACATATTTTTCTCGGGCCCGGGGAAAAGCTCCCGCGGCGCGGGGCGGCGTTTTAAAATATCCCCCCGCCCCTCCCTTCCGCGCGTCATCCTCTGCACGTAAACCCCGCGACTACGCGCCAAACAAACACGCGCGCGCGCTGTGCGCCAACCCTTCCCCCACAGCGCGCCAACTCCCCTACATTTGCCCGGGAGGGGCGCCCAGGTCATTTGGGGCCTCCCTCCAGGGCTGCGCCCCGCGTCCGCCCCGCCTTGACCCTGTGCACACCACCCTGCCGGACCATCCACCCACCATGACCCCCAATAATGACTTGAACATAGCTTGGATGTATTGGCCCCACAGCAGCCATTTTGTTAACAAAAACAATTTCCATAAACAAACATTATAACACGAATGAGTAAACCCCCCCTATCCCCAAATTTCGACCCTTTTTAAAAACACTTGGGGCTGGGGTCCTTGGAGTTAACCATAACCCCCCGACCAACCGGCGACCATACTCAACAAAAGTAGCTTCCCCCTCAGCCATCACCCCAAAAGCCCAAGGGCACCACACCACCTCATTGGTTACCACTTTTTCCCCTCCCCAAGGGACCAACCCGCAGCCCCAAATTTCGCCAAACCGGTAAATTTCCCAATTTAGGAACAACCCGAAACCGCCTCCCCCACCAAATATTCACTGACCCAAAGGGACCCCAACCCCCACAGCAAGGCCCATGACCCTTTGGAACGCCCGCCCCCACCACCCCAACGCCTCTCTACCCTTCTCCGCACTTAAAGACCACAATCCAACCCTACGCATTCAGGTGGACCCCCATCGCCCCCCCCCAAAAATCACCGCTCCGGTCTCCAGTTCCCTGTGCCGCACCACAAACCCCCCCTTTGGTGTAACAAAGCGCGCACAGTACGTTAACTTTTACCCGCCTCGTTAACCCCCAAAGACCAACCCCGTGACGCCACGCCCACCGAAAAAATTTCCCCGCCCAAACCGTTACAAACCCGGTACTGCCTCCATCCCCGCAAAAAATCGTCTTAAACCTAATCAACCTCTGATCGGCGAGCCCCCAAAAAAATTTTCCCCCCCAACGGAAATACCACACCTCCGGGTTTCGGCCCCACCGGGCATACTCCTGGAAACGCCGGCAAAACCGGGGTTCCAAACCAACCACCCTCCGATCCACCGACTGTCGCCGCTCACTCGGGATGCCCAACGGAGACCGTTGCTCTCAGGCTTCCCGCTGCGCCCCCCAATGCCAAACGAGGTCCAAAGATCCAAACCAAACCCGGGAATCCCCGCAACACAAACAAAGAAAAAAAAAAAAAACCCCAACCCCCCCCCAATTTGGGACCCCCCGCCACCCAAACTGTAGCTGCCTCGAACCTACCCCCTCCCCCCCTTTAAACCAGGGCCTTGACAAGGCGGCCAATGAAAGGGGGAAAGGGTCCGCTCCCACCGCCTTTTCTCCTTACGGTCGAAGAATCCACCCCAACCTAGCCCCCCCGGGGCCGCCCCAAAACAAAAAGTGGGACAAACGGGGACGGTCCAAAAAAAAGCCCAACACCGACAGGCAACCCGGAAAACCACTGGAATTGGGAACCCCGAGACAAAACGACCCGTCCTCTGTACCAAAAAGGGCCGGGCTTCCAGCACGCCCGCTCCTTATTCCCCCAAAAACACCGCACGGGGCAACCCTTGCCCCTTGGACAGCACCCAAATGGACCCTTCTGCCCCTCCCCCCTTTTTTTTCGTTTTAGTTTTTTTAATCCACATTCAAACACCGTCTTCCGAAGCTGCACACTCATTGTCAACCCCCCACCACCCGTTTACTAGGAAAACAATTCCCCAATACGCAATGCCCCAAAGAACGCCAATGAGAAGGTCCCCGAAACAGCTCAAACCTCCCAAACCGACAACACACGCCACCCGTACCACCCAACCTTCCAGCAACCGAAACACCACCGGGCGCCTCCTCCGCTGAGACTGCCCCCCTTAACCCTTTATTTCCCTCGTGACCAAAAAACGACTTCGTACATCCCTCAATCCCCTCCCTAAACCCAAAGCAAGTCCCGAGAAAAACCGAAAATCTTAGACACCCCCACCCCCCTCTTTAATTTGGCCAATAAACAAAGGGGGCCAACCCCCCTTCCTCCCCCCAATTGCCCAGGCCCCCTCCACCCAACGCTCCACAAAAACCCACGGGGCCGAATAGAATCCCACTCCCCCTACTACGGACGACCTGAATAATTTTTTCCGGGAAACCGTAACCACTTTCCCACATTTCCTTGGGGCACTCCACACCGAAGGCCGCTGCATCCGGGACCGGGACCGGAACCGCTGCCATGGAACGAGATAGAGCGTCAGCCAATCGTTCTGCACCCCCCGGGCACTGAACCACCACAACCCACAATTCCCCCCCAAAGGCAGCGAAAACTACCTCCGAAGCAGATAAACCCGGGGGGAGAGGAAGCCGACAGCGGTTAATGCCTGCACCACCCCCAAATTATCGCAATGGAACCTGACTTACTTGTTCCGCATTTTTTCCCCCCAAATCTCCACCGCAAGTACAACGGAAAAGCCCAGCAGCGCCAATTCCCACCAACCCCCGACTTACCCAGCGGCCTGGCCAAACGCCGCACTCCCACTCTCCTTGGCAAAATGCCCATACCCTACCCCACCGCCATCCTAAACCCCTCAAGTCCGTGTTACTCAATCCCTTTCCTCCAAAATCATGGACCGACCATTGTAGCGCCTCAAAAAGGACGCCATATCAAGGTCTTCCTTCAAATCCAACTTAACCGAAAAATGATCGCCCAACCCACCCCGGGAAGTGGGCCGCCGCCAACCGCGACAAAAAACCCTGCCCATCGGGGGAAAAATGCGACAGGGGAATTCAATTTCCAACAAGATTTTCAACTCCCCAACTTGTCTTTTTTCAAATTTAAAGCCCTTTAACCTCCCCTTTTTAAAACCCCAACTTTCTCCTCCGGCAACCTGCATCCATTGCCTCCAGTCTATCTGGACCCCCCAAAAAAATTTAGCGGGTAGAAGGGCCCCCTCTTATCTACCAAAACCCCCAAACTGACCCACACCCCTTTTCTTTAGCCAGCACGACCCACAAACCCCAAGTCCACCGGGGCCCAAAACAAAAAAATCACCAATAATGGATGATGGATGAAACCCCAAAAACGTCCCTCTCCCCCCACCCAAAAAGGAGCTAAACGTCCAAAAAAGAACAAGAGAGGCCACCCCATCGGCAAAAACCTATCCCAAAAAATTCCCCTCCCAATACACCCCAGCAACCTCACACTATCCGCATGAAACCGGTACCAAAAAGAAAACCGACTCAATGTCAGTCTAGCCCTCAGGGCCCCCCCACCAACCGCCGAACCCAGCGAACCGCCGCATCAAAACGTTATTCACCGAGCCAAAGGCCGGGCAATCCACATTAAAAGAAAAACCTTTTTAATGACAAGTGGGGGAATCAAAAAGAAACTTTTTTTGGTTCCTTTTTGGGAAAACCACTCCCAACGGGAGACCACAAACCCGAACAAGGGACTTTCCAAAAGGGCCCCCCATCCACCAACTGAACCTCCTTTGCCAGCTTTTTCCGAAACCACTCCGGTTGAAGCACGCAGATTTTTAATTTTTTCAAAAAAAACGGCACTTCAGTGCCGGTGGCGGGAAACTTTAAACAAAAAGTGAAACCTTCCCCCGCACCAACGCCGCCCGCGATCCGGATACCTATTTAGATAAGGCACCATCGCGGCCACCCCACCGGGGTCTCCCCCTCGCAGTGCCCGAACCTTTTCCCCCTTTTCCTCGCCGGAAGCACTTGGGTGCCCTGCAGGGCGCACTGCAGGCCGAACAGATGGCTTTTAAACACAACTGCCCCCGAATCTACACTGGCTGTCATTGAATTGCCAGCAGACACCGTTCTTACCCCCTGGGTCGAGCCAACACCGGGGGCCGACTCCCCCATACTCCCGAAACTCCGGGCCCTCCCCGAAAGGAATTCCCATACCTGCCGGTGCCATAACCTTTAGCCAAAGTCCTATACTTTTTGACCCATTGTATGGAAGGGCGAACCGCCTTTCTTGCCGAAACTGCTCATCGTATCGAAGCCAAACCTGGCCCCCCCTACACCCTATAAGCTTCTCCCAATGCGCCATGTAACAGAACAACCCGGAACAATTTTTGAGGGCTTTTTCCCCCAATCCACTGGCCAATATCGCAAATCCGCAACCAAAACTGAAAAGTTTGGGTATTTACCCCACCTCTTCTTCTCCCCTTTCCCCCTTCTTCCCAAAATCCCTTTTTTTCCTTTTCCAGTTTAAATTTTTTCCAGAGGGGGGGAGAGAAAAAACTCGACGTACTCATCCTGCCAATCTTTTTCCCCTCCTCTTTCTTTAAATTGTTTTTCCCAAAAGGGGCCCTCAAAACAAACAAAACCCCAACCCCTCCCCCCTATCATCCATTTTGCACCTATCCACCTTGTCCAAATCCTCTGAAACGCACCCCGCTACACCCCCATCCTCGCCCCAACAAAGCGACCCCCCCCTTTCCATAACTTGGGGGGGAATTCCCCCACCCGACATCACAGCACCCCAGGCCGACACTGGCGATCCTGACCCACGCCCCCGGGCCCCGGGGGAAACCCCGACATAAACTCCCTAATACTCCCCGCCAAATTTTTGCCAATCCTGGGGCCCGGGGGGCAACGAAAGGTCCCGGCTAGCCCTAACCCCTTGCCCCAACTCCCCCGGGCGGGTAAAAAACAGACACAGAAAAGACCACCCGGGGTCACGGGGCTGTATCCCCCCAGCCGTCACAACCGATCCCTGACGCACACTCAGTCGTCCTCCGATCCCCTGCTCCCCGCTCCGCCCCCCGTCTCCACTTGCGCCTGGCCCCCACCAATTTTGGACCTCGACCGTAATTTGCGACGACGTGATCCCTATGCGCTCTCTTTTTCCCGAAGCCACTGGGGCTGTCCATCCACTCCGCGATCCCGGCGCCGGGACCGAATCCGCCCCTAACCATAAGACCCCTTGCCGAAGCCCCGCCGACCGACCCCCTCCATCGCGATTCTCGACGGGGCCCGACCGGAAATTCGCCAGAACCCCTCGCCGCCCACCGACCCCGACACAGGACCCCGGGAACCGCCCCCACAGTACCGTGACAGCCCCTGCCCGGGCCCCCGGACCCCTCGCCTTCTCTGATTTCCCTTCCAGACCCCAGCCGGGGGGGTGCCCGAGCCAGCGCCCCTCCTCTCGGCCCGAAGGGTCCCCTGAGGGGGGCCCTGGGCGCACGCGGGCCCTTTGGGGGGAACGTCCGGGCTCAGACGTTTGGTGGTTTTAGCGCGGGGGGCCCCAGCAACACCCCCGTGAGCAGGAGGTAAAGGCCCTCCCCATCCCCCAACGCTACCTGCCCTGCTCTCCAACCCAAAAATGTCCCCTGTCTCCCGCAGCTCTCCTCAGCTGCTCCAAAAGCCCTCGACGACCCATTTTCCAACTGCTAACGCCCCCAGCACAGAGACTCACATGATTTTTCTCTTGCCAACTCCCCCGCGCGGCTCGGGCGGCGTTTTTATATCCCCGCCCCTCCCTTCCGCACTCACCTTGCACGTCACACGGCGCACTCAGCGCACCAAACAAACGCGCTGCGCGCTTGCGCCAACGATCCCGCCAACGCCCAACTTTTTCCCCCCCACACTTGCCCGGGGCGCGCGCCAGGTCATTTTGGGCCTCCCCCAGGGCTGCGCCCCCGTCCGAAACCCCCCCCTCTGTAAATCTGTAACTAACTGCAAAAAAATTTGAAGATTTCTTCAATAAATCGTTTCAGACATGCCAATCATACAAGTCATAAAGGGGCACATTTGGGGTTATGGGGGCTAAGTTCCCAAAACTTGAACAACAAACAGTCCCGTATTAAAATTAGAGATGGGCGAATTGATTTAACGAAGTGAATTCGTTTTAAATTTCAGGAAAACTTCAGTTTTAACAAGTCGAAGTTTGGGGTACTTTGGGGGGAACGAAGGTGCTTTTGATTCAAAAATGGCTGCGAGCACATGGGGTTACATGGACAAAGCACTCTGGGAGGAAGAAGGGCTAGCCTACAGACATGGCAAGAAGAAGCCCCAACAAGAAACCCAGGGGGGCTGTACGCACTGACTAATAAGTCCGGGGGGCACCGGAGCCACACTCCTCTCACTGTACTGACAGGAAGGTTTCTGCCGGGGGGCTGCTTGTAATAGCTCTTACTGAAGAACTCATTTTTATACAGCGATTTTTGTGGGGTGTCTCAGCTTGTCTCAGAGACTGCTTCTCTTAACCCCTTAAGCCGAACGCCTGAAAAGTAGTTAATGACCAGAACATTTTTTTAGTTTTGGCCTCCTTGCGTTTAAACAGTTGTAACTTTTTTATTTTTTCAATGACGCAGTTGGATGAGGCCTCGTTTATCAAGACAAGTTGTACTTTATAAGGGAATAGTTTTAAGTACACTTATAAATAATTGCAGTATTTTTTTTTATTTTTTCCAAAAATATTTTTTGTTTTTTTCATTTTTTTTTACACCATTCACATTTCACACTTAATAACTTGTTAATTAATTCTACAGGTTATTACGGTCGTGTGGATACCAAATATGTGTAGGGTTTTTTGTGCGTGTAATTTATGTACAATTATTTTTTATTAAAATATTTATTTTTATTTTATTTATTTTTTTTATTCTTTTTTTACACTTTTAATGTTTTTTTTTTGTACTTTTTTTTTTACTCCCATGAAGGGAGAACTGTTTAACATTTTTTTAAATTTTTTTTTACACTTAGTAATGTATAGCATATTCATATATGCTAATACATGCTAATCTGTGTCAGTCTGACACAGGCAGTGATTAGGACAGCACACAGTGCGTCCTAATCACTGGCTTCATACACAGACAACTCTGGGGCCACGCTAGGTCCCCAGAGCTGACTGTGCAGCCGTTCCCCGGGCCTCTGTCGGTCACCGGTGTTCCGATCACCCGAACAGAGCAGGGGATCCCTTTGATTGCGCTGCGGTAACGCACCGCCGCAATCAAAGGGTTAAAAGCATCCGGGTTGCGGAGGTTTCCTCCGCTCCCCGATGCCTGCAGGACATGCTCTGGGATCGTGGATGGGAAGAACAGCCCCGAACCAAGCGCATCTGCGGCACCGGGCGCCGCAAACCCCGATGTCTGCAGCGACGTCAAAAGACGTCGCTGCAGACGAACGACCCGCACCGGCCGCCGTCAAAAGACGGTGCGCGGTCGTTAAGGGGTTAATGTTCTATTTCTGATTTTTTGGGGTATTGGATCTGAAGTCCAGTGTGCGTCCACTACTGCTGCATATACATTTAATGCTATCTGCTCACAGCACATTGAATATCCATGGGGGATCTAAGCCAGTTCCTGTTGTATTCATTTAAAGAAACAGCGTTTTTACAATACAAATACCACTTCATTTTGGCTGCTCAATTCTTTTGCGCAATTTCATCCAGGGTTAATTTAAGCGTTGTTTTTCTGCTGTGGTGACAAAAAAAAAACCGTCTTTTCCCCGCCAAACGTGCAATTTTTCCTGTCCGAAATTCACAAGCAAGGTTAATTTACAATTTTTTTCTCTTGCTGTGTACGTAAAAAAACACGCAATTGTAACATGCTACAAAGCTATATTTGGGCTGCTCAATTCTTTTGCGCAATTACACCCGGGGGGTTAATTAAGCGTTGTTTTTCTGCTGGGTGACAAAAAAAAAACCGCCCTTTTCACCGCCAAAACGTGCAATTTTCCTGTACCGTAATTCACAAGCAAGGGTTAAAATTTAAAATTTTTTCTCTTGTTTGTAGCGAGAAAACACGAAATTGAACACACTACAAAGCTATATTTGGGGCTGCTCAATTATTTGCCAATTTACACCCAGGGTTAATTAACGTTGTTCTGCATTGTACCATAAAAGAAATTTTGTTTTTCACTGCCACAGAAAAATTCTGTAGAAAAAATCATATCCGAGGGTTTAAAAAAGCCTGTTTGTGCTTTTAATTCAAAAAAATACAGTTTTAAACGCACATACAAGTCAATTTTTCCTCCCCATTTGGGGATTAAATTTTATACCCAAAATTACCAACTTGTTACGGGGGTTCTTTTGGGTCAAATACAGGGTTTTTTTTATCATATACAATATTTTCAAAAACAGTGTCTGTACATTTAGAACAACAGTATGTCAACAAGAGTGCGGGCTCTCACCTCAGGGGCAAGGCACAAACATTCCAGGCCCAGTCCAGCACAGCAAGGGGACGTCGCAGCGGGGTCATTTGGTGGGGGCCACAATGCCCTGTCTTTTTAGGACCTGTTTTTGTTCAGCAACCCAAAGGTTTTTTGATTGGTTGACTGGGGCATCACTTCCCCCCCAATGACACTGACAACCCCCAGTCAAGAGTCGGTGGAACCAGACACAACCCTTATTCATGCCCGGGAGCGGCCCGGGGCCCTCACCTGCCCTCAACCCCCCTGTCCCATCCGGCCCCCTCACCAGAGAATCTACTATAGGGGCGGGCTCAGCCCACTATATACGAGGATGAAAAAATTGAGGGGCAGTCAGCGCTACTTGGCGCAAAGAAATGGGCCAAATCCCCTGTTTCTTGCAGTAGGCGGCAAATATAATGTGGAGAGGGGCATGGGGGGTAAAGTTGAGGGGTCAGCCTCTGCATACCAAATCGTGATGAGGACAGCAGGACGATGAAACAAAAATAGATGATGGTAGCCGGCCCATTTTAGGACCGGTGGGCAAGGGCTTATCACGCAGAGAAGAGCGTCAGCTTGCGCTCAGGCGCGGCGCAGCCACAAGTGGGTTGTGTGGCCGGGGAGCACAGGAAGCACAGGTGAGGTCGGAGAAAGCGGCCACGGGGTAAAAAACCCCTTTCGCAGGTCCAAAAATAGGGGACGGGGGCCAGCGGGGCAGCGGCGGCGTAGTCACTCATGCGGAGTTTTGGGGGTAAAATCCGATACTCGGTGTGGGGCATTTTCTTTGCTAAGACACCGGGGGACCCAAATAGGATATGTAAAACGTGGGGCAGAAAGTGAACAGGGCCAGGGAGCAACTTTTGGCCCACGGCCCCGCGTCAAACAGCCGCACCATCCGGGCCTGGGAGAAACGGGGCTCAGATGTGGTGGCCCAAACCTCCACTGCACAATAGCACGGGGGAGCAGCGCCCAATGCACGCATGCCTTGCGGGGCCCATTCAAGGGCCCACCACCTCTGCAAAAGGGGAGCTTTTCTTTTTGACATCATCTCCCGCCCCCGATCTCCGCTCCTCGCTACTCATTGGCGCCACATCGTTCACAAGGCGTTTGCAAGAGACAAGTATTGTCCAACCATCGAAAGTGCAGAAGCTGACCGTACCCCGTCCAATTGTTTTCTGCAGTCCCCCCTTTCCCAAATGGGGGACTCTGCACCGTTCAAAACTAAAGGTTTGGGCCGAGCCGAGATGGAGATTTTCCAAGCCATAATTTCTTTTCCAAAAAGGCAGTACCACACTTCATAAATAGTAGAACAAAGGTGGGGTCCTTTTAGCTTACGGTTTGTTCCAAGGTGCACGGCAGCGCGGGGGCGTCTGGGGCTGTAACTACGGTCAGGGGAGTACAGCCTTTAACGGCCCACTGGGGGAAGTGCTTCCTTTTCCGGCACACCAACAACTTGGACAGAGACGACGCTCTCCCCCCCTCCACGTTGTCAAACGCGGCTCCTGCGCCAAAGTCCCCCCCCCTCCTCCCCCCACCAACCCCACCCCTCCACTCCACAAGTACGCTCCATCAACCACATGTGTAGGCACAGCGGTGTCACGCAGCTTTCACCGGGTTGCCTCGGCGAATAAAACACACAAGGGGAGCAACTGCCCGCGTCATGCAGCAAGAAAACGATTGGGTGCTTTCTCCCCCAACGAAAATCGGAACATGGGCGGACAATAGGAGTAACATGGTGCCGTGCTCCCCGAGGAGGGTGGTCCATGCGCCCGCATGGCGCAACGTTCACTGGTTTAAAAGGGTTTCCCGAAGTCTCACCGATCTTCAGAAATTTTGAAAATGGCCAGGGAAACTGGCTGCACTTTATCCATTCCACAAAGCCAGGAACCCCTCCCCAGGCCGCGGCAAAAGGCCCCTTTTCCCCCCAAAACACTCTGATTGCATGTTTCCACCCTTTAATTTCCAGCCTGCACAGTTGGGCCCCCGTATGAAAAGAAAAGGCCAAAACAATTTTTTGATTCCGGGGGACAGGAACTCCCTGTGAAAATTTTAGTCAGCCATGGGAGTTATGGGACACCTGCCGTTTGTTGGGCCCTTCGAAGGCCCCGTTATTTGTCAGTCGCAGGGCACGGAGAATAACGTCATTCCACTGCTTAAAGCCTGGAAAAGACGAAAAAACTTCTGGGGAGGGGGCTGGAGACTGCGACAAACATTCGGGCCCAAGTCCGGGGGGGACGAAATGGAGGAGGAGGGGGAGGACATTTGGGGGCAGAAGCATTTCTGGGGAAATGTGGAAATTTTACCCAGGTACAAGAAGGAGGAGTGAAGCACTGGAGGGAAATAGATGGAGATGAGGAAAATAGCAGATACCCACAACACCCCGGGGAGTATAAAGTGGGAAAAAGGGGGCAGGGGCCCCTCAGTCACTTTGAGATGGCCCGCACATGCTGATTTGCCTGGGCTAGGGCAGCCAATAGTCAGCATCCGGGCAGAGGGATGACTTCGGGTCTCCACCCTAGGACCCTCCTACCGGTCCAAAAAGGGGGCCTTTTTTCCCAGCTATTAGGGGAGACAAACTCAAATACTAAGGGAAATCCTCCGTATCAGTTGGGCCCGCCTATGTTCGGGATCCCCCCTCTAAGGTCGACCGGGGGGTTTTTTCAGTCTACGTCTACGCGCGGCGCCGGGGGAAGGGGGGGGGGTCGGAGCAGACCAGCTCCATCAGTATAACCTAATCAGTCAAAGAGGCAGCTTCCTTTTAACCCCCCTATGAGGAGGGGAGTTGCCACGCAGCAGCGGGCCTAACAACCCGAACCAACAAGGGGGGGCCTACTTGGAAACACTCTGCCACCCATTTTTAAAAATCCCGGATACTGGGCAGCCAAACTGGGTTGGGCCGCAAATTGGGCCCAGTTTGCAGTGGGGTAAGGTCCCCCGGGCCGTATGTGGTATCAGAGCGGGTGTTCAGTGCGGGGGGGGCCATCGTTACCCCAAGGGAGAACCCGCTTTTTCCACCGGTTCTCCACGGCTTGTCAGACAAAACACCTAAACTGGAGAAATGAGTCTGGGGCAAAATACCTGCCCAGCCACTAATTTTGATGCCCACCCCCCGATCCAACTCTGCTGACAGTTTTCCCATCTGCCACCAACCATCTTTTCCAGGGACTGGGATTTTCCACCCACCTCCACCCGTCATTGCCATTCTGACCTCATCTGCGCTGTGGCGCTGCCCCGACCTCCACACGTGTCATTGTGCCACTCTCTGACCTCATGCGTTGCCCTGCCCCCGTCACCTCCACTCTCTGCATTTTGCCACCCTTTCCTACTCCAGTTTTTGCTACCTCCAGATTAAAGTGCCACCTTTTTGACCTCATCTGTGCTGTTGGGTCTGCCGTGACCTAACACTTTCATTGCCAAACCGTGGCCTATTCCTGGTTTTTTCTGCCCCCCCAGAATTCATTTTTGCCACTGTCTGACCTCATGCGCTGCTGTGGCTGCAGCCGTGACCTACACACTGTGTCATTTCCCCCTGGGGCCTACTCCTGTTTTTGCCCCCTCCAAAAACATTGTGCCACTGTCTACCACAGCGCTGCTGTGGCGCTCCGAGACCTACACACTGTGTCATTGTGCCATGTCTAACCTCAGCTCTCTGTGGCTGATGCCATGACCTACACCCTGCCTTGTGCCACTTCACCCCATGCTGCTGCGTGGCTCTGGTGCCCACACACTGTTCTTGTGCCCTCTACCTCATGCGCTGCGTGGCTGATGCCCCTGACCCACACACTGTCATTTTGCCACCCGTCTACCCCATGCTGCTGCTTTTTGGCTCGCCGTGACCCCCACCTGGTCATGTCCCACTCTGTGGCCTACTCCATTTTTGCTACCCCCCAAATGTAATTGTGCCACTTTCGACCTCATGCGCTGCGGGTGCTGCCATGAACAGACACTGTCATTGGGGCCACTCTGTGGCCTATTTCCCGTTTTCTTTTTCCACCCCCAAAGTCATTGGCCACTGTCTACCTCAGGGGGTTTTTGCGTGGGTGCTGCCGTGACCTACAACACTGTGTCATTGTGCCACTGTCTGACCTCACTGCTGCTGTGCTGCGCCGTGACCCCACACTTGTCATTGTCCACTCTCTGACCTCATGCGTTTCTCCGCCGCCGTCACCTTTCCCCTCTCTGTCATTGTGCCCCTCTGTTTGCCTACTCCCGTTTTTGCTACCTTTTCCCAAAAGTAATTGTGCCACTTTCAACCCCACTGCGCTGGGCTGATGCCTACCTACACACCTGTCATTGGCACTGTCTGCCCATGCTGCTGCTGTGGCTGCGCCGTGACCACACACTTGTCATTTTGCCTCTGACCTCATGCTTGCTTTGGCCTGCCGGGCCTCCACACTGTGTCATTTTCCCCACTCTGGGCCCACTCCATTTTTTTGCCCCACCCCCTTTCCCAAATGCATTGGCCACTTCTACCTAGCGCTGCTGGGCTGCTGCCGTGACCTCCACACGTGTCATTTTTCCCACTCTGTGGGCCCTTCTCCTTTTTTCCACCTCCAGAAGTCATTGTCCCCGTCTGACCTCATGCTGCTAAAAGCTGCGGGCCCCACACTGTGTCATTGTCCCCCTCTTGGCCCTCCTGTTTTTTCCCCCCCCCAAAAGCCCCTTGTGCCACTGTCTGACCTCAGCTGCTGCTGTGGGTGCTGCCGTACCACACACTTGTCATTGTGCCACTGCGACCTCATGCTGCTGCGTTCTGCTTTCCGGACCTCACACCGTCATTCGCCCCGCCTGACCTCATCTTTCTGCGTGGCTGATGCCGTGACCTACACACTGTGTCATTTGCCACGTCTGACCCTCATCTGCTGCGTGCTGATGCCGTACCAAAACACTGATCATTTCCCACCGTTCACTCCGTTTTTTGCCCCCCCCCCAGAAAATCATTTTGCACGTCTGAACCCCATGCTGCTGTGTGGCTGATGCCTGACCTACCCTCTGTCTTGTGCCATGTTGACCTAATCGCTGCTGTGGGTGCTGCCGGGGGCCCCAAAACCCCTTGGGCATTGTGCCACTTCTGACCTCATGCTGCTGCTTGGCTGCTGCCGAACCCCCCCACCTGTGTCATTGGCCACCGTGCCTACCCTTTTTTTTCCCCCTCCGAATACATTTTTCCAAATGTCTACCTCTCTGCTTGCTGCCGCCGTCACCTCCACACCTGTTTCTGATGTTGCCACCTGGCCCTCAGCTTTTTTTTTTCCAGCTGTCGTGCCATACTTTTCAGGGTACATTTCCCCTTTAAATTTTTTTTGGGCATTTTTGCCCTTTAAGTGCCCAGGGAATTTTAGAGTGAAGCTATTCTAAGAGCAGCGGCACTCATCTGCGTGTCATACTAAAACACAACATTGTATGAAGACCAAACCAAGCTCCCTCTGCATATTTAAGCATGGCACAATGTTTTACAGCTCTGTGCAGGCTCTGTGCAGCCTGGAAATAGCTGTTTTTTAACGTGATTCGTCCCAAAGTAATTCGGAACGAAGTTATTTTTTTCCGAGAAATTCGGCGATGTGAACGAAATGAATTTCGGGAAATTCGCCCATCTCTAATTATAATGTAGCAGTCACCATACCATTAGCATCTTGCCTGTGTGGAAGAAATTAAATTGTCATTAGTTAAACATAAGTTTGCTCAACATACAGCCATTTTGTATACTTTGTTATTTGTTTTAAAAGAAAATATTTTTATCAAAAGATGATGAAATTATTCTGTTAGGAAACCCCAGAGCAGATAAATAGAAAAGGGAAGACAGACTGTGAGCCCTGATGCTAGGCCCCCCCAAATCTATCCCTGCCTAATTGCCTGCCCAACACTAAGTATTCAGCGGCAACTGGGCATTGTCCCTACCCTGAATATGTGAACACAGAGAACGGACAAGACAGACAATACAAAAAACAGGAAGTCGGACAGACCAGGTAAGAAGCCAGAGTGAGCGATGCAGTACAAAAACATGAGGCAAAAAGGATGGTCAGAGGACTAGCAAGATATCAGCAACCAAAAAAGACAATAGTGAAATGCACCAGATCCAATCAAGACTACCACCAGCAATGAGCTAAGAGTTAATTGGATCTTAAATTGGAAATCAGGTACCCAGTCCAGAGAATGATTGGACTGACTCCCTGACATCCAGAACACAACCTGAGTGGTGCAATCAGCTGCCCATCAACAATGGCTTATGTGTCTGCTGCCCAGAAGAAAGTCAGCAGAGAACAGACGGGTATGGCAGAATGCAATTAACAAACATATCCAAATAAGACCATGTTCAGACACTGCAACAAACATGCACAGCACAGTAACTATTCATGGCCAAAAGTGCAGCCTCCGCAGCCTGAATAGGCACGGTCACCACAGTACATCCCTTTTAGGAGGGGCCTACGGACTTTCAATAGATCCACCAGGCCTGGAAGGTCTCAGGCGATGGCATTGCTTGTTAAGATGCAGGACCAAGTTCCCCAAATGAACCTTAATATGCAGGTTCCTAATAGAGTGCCTTGGGTCATCTTGGGATTTTACCAGGTTCAGATGAGCCTGGGCCCAGACCGTGCACAGTCTTTTGTCCTTTATGTTTGAGTTCCATACTGAAGGCAGGTCTCAAGGTTCTGCCCTCCTGTCAGTCCTCCTGTAGAACAAATGTTGAAGTATCTGACCTGCCAGTCACTGTAGGAAGGTCACTAGGTACCAGATCCTGAGATTCAGCAACATAGGCAGCAAGATCGTGGCAAAGGTCACAACCCCACCCCCTGGGGTAGAACCTATTTCAGGAACAGTCTGGCGCTCAGGAGCAGATTTTTCATCAGACATATCAGCAGGGTCAGAAATAAAATGAGAATGGTTGGTTTTCTCTATCTGGAACTCAGATAACTACAGAGAAATACAGTTAGGGGGATCAATGAGGACACCATTTAATCAATTTATCTTTACTCTAGTCAAAGATGGGGGTTATAATTACATAACCAAGGGAGACCCAAAATAATATCTGATAATAAATTGTCCATGACGAAAAAAACGAAAAATTCAGAATGGTTAGGACAACCTGCAAATACAACTGGGGGGGGGGGGGGGGTTGAAATGGATGAGGAGGATCCAGCTCCACCAGGTTCAGGCCCAAGGCCAACACAAAAGCAGAATCTACAGAGTTGGCAGCTGCCCTGGAATCAATTAGGGCCTGTCCAGATACAGACATAGAATCAGAAGACAAGGACACCGGCAATAATACTTTTGAAATTAAAACAGAAGATACCTGGATACCTGAGTGGCTCCTACGACTACCACTCATGCCTTTGAGTTCCAACCTTTTTCCTTGACGTATGGTCAAGAGCTGAGATGCATGGTCTGGCTAAGCATAGATAAGCCCTAGGGACTGAAAAAAACTGGTCCAGAGGATTCCACTCACGGGCAGTGAGGGGAAGCTTGAGGAACCATCCTTGAGGGTCTTCCTGTAAAAGGGAGACCAATACACCCACAGTAAGAGCCTAAGAGGTGAGTGACTTAATCCTGAAATACAGGTGACATGACTCCTGAAAGTTGTTGAACTTTCTGAGATCCCCCGAAAATCGATCTTGGAGAAGCATCTTTGGCTCCCTAAAAACAGCTGGCGGCAGGAAAGGGGCCACTGCAGGGGGTGCGACTGCAGCATCCACTTGTTGCTAGGTGAGAAGGCATTCCTGGTTAGCCAGACCAAACACCAAGCTAGCCAATCCCTCCACCCGATTGACGAGCTTTAAAATATCATCCATAATGTGTATGGGAGAGAAAAAAAAATTAAGGCTGGTAATAGGAAACCCCAGAGTAGATAAACAGAAAAGGGAAGACAGATTGTGAGCCCTGACAAATCTGTCCCTGCCTACTTGCCTGCCTGACCCTAAGTAGTCGGTGGCAACTGGGTGCAGTTCCTACCCTGAATACGTGAACACAGAGAACGGTCAAGACAGACAATACAAAAACGTTAATTTTTTGACCAGGTCAAAAGCCAGCGCGAGTAAAGCAGTACAAAAAAGTGAGGCAAAAGGATGGTCAGAGGAAAAGCAAGATAGTAAAGGCCAAGATCTAATGTATACATGCCAAAGGTATAAATCGCAGGTAGACGAAAAAGGTATTCTAATAGCTTAGCTAAAAATCATGTGATGTGCTTTATTCTTACTTACTTTTAAGTAAGGTTTGCTAAATCTGAATCTGATTGGCCAGTGATGTTTTGTTAGATAATTAACATTTCAAATATTTCATTGGCATTAGAATGTAAGGTGTGTCTCCCAGGTTTTAGTCAATAAAAACAGCTGCCTGAGGGGTCACAACCTGAAGGAGCCATGTATATGCCCACACCAATGGCTTTTTCTTGTGTCTCTTGCCAATCTGAGTGGGACCCACACAGCAAATAATAAAGATTCCTCTCCCCTCACGGTCAACTTACGTTACTCAATAATTTGAATCCCACAGGTAGTTACAGATTGGAGTGTTTGAAAGTCCATTTAAAGTTTCTCAGTGACACATGACTACCTCACTATTAAAATCAACAGAAGTCAGTCATCAATGTAACCTTTATGACATACTATAAGTGGTGTACCAAGGAGAAAGGTGGCTTTATGACAAGTATCCATCATGGTGTTTGATTTTGCTACTCAAGACAGAAGGACCTGGTGTTTGCTTCACCCTTAACACCATTTCCATTACCCATGACCCTTGTTTACTAACAATGTAGTTCTATTGAAACAGACCATCCAACATAAGTTGTTGCCATCTAGTAGGAGATTAAACCAGTCAGAATTGAATGAAATCTCTCCAAATTCCCCATGCAAAATACAATACAAAACAAGACAATTCAAGTGATCCCTAGTGCATTAAAAGATTTAAAAAATGGGTTTTCAAACTAAAATGTGTTCTGTCCATTCACCTTTTTCTGTTGTGCATGTGGCTGGCACAACTCACCACTGGTTTGACACCTATAACCCGATGTATGGGTTTCTTTGCTGGATCGCTGCCTGCTCAGGACCTTCACATTACGTAGATTGGCTGCACAAATTAATGATCAAGACTGTAATCACGGTGGTAACTACAATCTTTGCACTCGATTCGACTTACTCGGGTCACGGTGTGCTGAGAGATCGGTGCAGATCACGGTATAAAAGTTCTTTTTCTTTTATTGTTACAGAAAACTACACATTTTATGGTAAAATTAATTCATTTGCTCTGTACATGAAATCTTTGTGAATCATGCTTTCCTATCCCGCAATGAAATCATGTAAGGCCAAAAACAGAGAGAATGTAGTCACAATTTGACTATGTTTACCCTATTTTTGTCTAGGGACACATGGCAGCTACACTATAGATGTACAACTGGATACCTGCAAGAATGTACTCAGTCCTACACTTTAAGCCAAATTTTTGTAAACACTTCAATTATTCCAGTTATTTTTTACATTAACATAGTACTGTAAGAAATATGAAATAGTTAAAAATAATATGCATTTTTAATCTCAAATGCAACAATAATCTGAATTTCCTTTAATCAAAGGGCTTCTTTTTAGTGGAGACATCAAGGACAGCTGCTCTGCAGCACAGAAAGTAAATTATGGTTTGAAATTGGATGCAAGCAATTTCTACAGGTGCCTCAACTTTTGAAAATTATGGGCGACATGTATGAATCTCGCCACGTCGGGGCGCACCTTTCCGCCGGTTTTCAGAGCGTGAGCTACTTCTCCCATTGTAGTCTATGGAGAGAACGGCGCCATGCAATCTCGGCTCTCAGCGCTGTGCGGCTTGGGAGTAGGAATAAAAAAATAATTTTTATTAAGTGTAAAATATCCTCGGAAAAAGAGCTGAAACCTTCTATAAACATACATTAATAAAATCCCGAACAACGCATTTGTCGCCGAGACCGGTGCTACATAAGGAATTGGGTTATAGAGAATTGCCGGGAAATACAGTAATTCAAATTGTTTAAGCTCTTCTCATTGGTCGGCAGCAGCCAGCCAATCAGAATAGGAGCGACAGTGTCCCATTAAAACCAAAGGAGAACTATTGACCAATCAGAATAGGAGCGACAAAGACCCATTATATCCTATGGAGAAGTTTTGACCAATAAAAATCAAAGGCGGGACAGTTCAAAATACAGTAAAAATGCAGAAAAGAGCTGATTGGTTGAGCTGCGCTAACTTGCCTATCCCAGCCAATCAAGCGCGAGCTACTTCTTCCATTGTAGTCTATGGAGAGATGGGCGCAATGCAATCCCGGCGCTCAACGCCGTTGCGGCATGGAGTTAATAAAAAAACTCATTTTATTAAGTTAAAAACATTATCAGATAAAACGCTGGAAACCTTCTTTAAAAATAAAGCACTTAAATCCCTAACAACGCGGTTTGTCGCCGAGACCGGCGCTACATAGGGAATTGCAATAAAAGAAATTGCCGGGAAATACAGTAATTTAAATTTTTTTAAAGCGCTTCTCATTGGTCGGCAGCAGCCAGCCAATCAGAATAGGAGCAACAAAGACCCATTAAAACCTATGGAGAACTATTGACCAATCAGAATAGGAGTGACAAAGACCCATTATATCCTATGAGAAGTTTTGACCAATCAAAATAAAAGGCGGGACAGTTCAAAATACAGTAAAAATGCAGAAAAGAGCTGAATTGGCTGAGCTAGCGGTGGCTTGCCTACCCCAAAGCCAATCAGAGTGCGAGTACTTCTCCCATTGTGTCTATGGAGGATGGGCGCAATGCAATCCCGGCGCTCAACGCCATGCGGCATGGAGTATGAATAAAAAACTCATTTTTATTAAGTGTAAAACATTATCAGATAAAGCGCTGAAACCTTCTTTAAAAATAAAGCATTTAAAAATCCCTAACAACGTGTCTGTCGCCGAGACCGGCGCAAACTAGGGAATTGCAATAGAGAGAATCGCCGGAAATACAGTAATTCAAATTGTTTAAGCTATTCTCATTGGTCGGCATAAACCAGCAAATCAGAATAGGAGCGACAGTGGCCCATTATATCCTATGGAGGAGAATTGCCCCAATTCGGGAAATAGGAGCGCCCAGGGACCCATTAAAACCTATGGAGAAATTTTTGACCAATCATATTCAAAGGCGGGACAGTTCAAAATACAGTAAAAAGGCAAAAAAGAGCTGATTGGTTGAAGCGGCGGGGGCTCGTCCGCTTAGCCAATCAGGCGCGAGCTACTTTCTCAAGAGTTTCTATGGGGAAAAGAAATTCCGAGCGAGTCTTGATTGGCTAAGTTAAAAGAGGCGCGGTTATTTGGACCAATGGGAGAGGGGAGCGACGCTCCTATGGGTTTTCTAATGCAATCTGAAATAAAACTGTACATGGCCGAAATCCAATGATAAGACTACAGAAGTTTCCCCATGTGTATATAAAATGAATAATAATGTGGGGGTAACGAAAAAAAATATTACATCAATAAATCATGTTTATTTCTTTATTTTCGTTGCAACCCATACTATTGATCCTTGGATAACGAAAATAAAGAAATAAACATGATTTTTTGAATTCATATTTTTTTTTTCATTTTCCCACAGTTATTATTCATTTTATATACACATCGGGACAACTTCTGTAGTCTTATCATTGGGTTTCGGCCATGTACAGTTTTATTTCAGATTGCATTAGAAAACCCATAGGACGCGCTCGCTCTCCATTGGTCCAAATAACGGCGCCTCTTTTAACTTAGCCAATCACAGAGCTCGCTCGGAATTTCTTTTCCCCATAGAACTCTAGTAGAAAGTAGCTCGCGCTCTGATTGGCTAAGCTGGACGAGTCCCCGCCGCTTTAACCAATCAGCTTGTTTCTGCCTTTTTACTGTATTTTGAACTGTCCCGCCTTTTTAAATTGATTGGTTAATATTTCTCCATAGTTATAATGGGGCCCCGTCGTCCAATTCTGATTGGTCATTCTCCTCCATAGGATATAATGGGCCACTTTTCGCTCCTATTCTGATTGGCTGGTTTATGACGACCAAATCAGAAGAGCTTAAACAATTTGAATTACTGTATTTCCCGGTGATTCTCTCTATTGCAATTCCCTATGTAGCGCCGGTCTCGGCGACAAACGCGGTGTTCGGGATTTAACTGATTTATTTTTAGAGAAAGGTTTCAGCTCTTTAATCTGATAATGTTTTACACTTAATAAAAATTATTTTTTTATTAATACTTCATGCCGCACGGCGCTGAGCGCCGAGATTTCAGTGCGCCGATCTCTCCATAGACTACAATGGGAAGCCCCCGCTAGCTCAAACAATCAGCTCTTTTCTGCATTTTTACTGTATTTTGAATTGTCCCGCCTTAGATTTTGATTGGTTCAAAATTCTCCATAGGCTATAATGGGTTCCTGTCGCTCCTATTCTGATTGGCCGAGATAGCCAAGCCCCCGCTAGCTCAACCAATCAGCTCTTTTCTGCATTTTTACTGTATTTTTAACTGTCCCGCCGTTGATTTCTGATTGGTTTAATAGTTTTTCCATAGGTTTTAATGGTTCACTGTCGCTCCTATTCTGATTGGCCG
This sequence comes from Phyllomedusa bahiana, assembly GCA_025379985.1. Taxonomy (NCBI): domain Eukaryota; kingdom Metazoa; phylum Chordata; class Amphibia; order Anura; family Hylidae; genus Phyllomedusa; species Phyllomedusa bahiana. The sequence goes on from JAODAL010040378.1 coordinate 23,500, forward strand.
GTTTCTGGCGACCAAGAGATAGCTTTCAGAATTTGAATTACTGTATTTCCCGGGGAATTTCCAATATGCTAATTCTTGATAGTGCGCAGTTCTAGATTTTTGGAAAGTGATTTTTTTTTTAATTATTTTTATTTTTGAGGTTGAGCTCTTTTCTGACAATGTTTTCCGCCTTTATAAAGGCGATTTTTTTCGGAATCATACTCCTGCCGCACGGAGCGGAGCGCTGAGATTTCTGTCGCGATCTTCGATCTGCTTCCTCGCATGTTCCGATCCTGCTTCACTTCGCCGCCGCCGGAGCATTTAGACCAAAATAAACTAGGTCTGCCTGTCGGAGCTGCCGAGCGCTGCATTGCGCCGCGCTTTGGCGAGCCGCCATCGTACATGCCTCGGGGTTTTCAAGCGCGCCGCGTCCCGCCCCGGAACGCCTACACCGCGCCCACACCGCGCCCATTGCCCGCCCCTTCATGCGAGGCGCAGCTGAAAGTGGCGAACGCTGCACCTAACACCGCATCCCTGCGTCCGACAGGGGGATTCTGGCTGGGAGGCGCAGTATACGCCAGAAAACGGGCGAAAAGCCCGTTCATACATGTCGCCCTATGTTCAAACCCATTCTATCTAACATATGTTGGAACAGACTACATTACAACACCTGCTAGGGCAGGATTTGAATAGTTTTACTCTTTAGAACAGAGCACAGCTATAATGGCAAAAAAAGGCAGTTAACCAAAGAAAACAGACAGACAATTATAACCTTTAAAAGTGCAGGTCTGTCCTATAAAGAAATTGCTGATAAAGCCACAGTGGCATTCAATACAGATTCCAACCCATCAAAAGGCACTTGAAAACGCTGACAGGAAGATTTGAAAATCAACAGCTTGCTTTGATTTGGTTTTCACAGCTCTAAGGCTATGTCTCCACGGCAATTTGAAAATGCCGCCCAAAATCCATCTGCATTTTTAAATTGCTAGACTGTGATGGATTCCTGGTGGCCCTGTACACTGGAGCTACAGGAATCAGACATCGGTCCAGCAGAATATACAACATGTTCTATATTCTGTTTAAGAAAACCTAAGTAAAAAAACATTCCCTGGGGTAACCCCGCTGGATTTTCAAATGGAGGGTTTTCACAGTGTGGGGGGAAAAGTTTTTTTTTTCCAGCTGATTCAAAATACTGAATCCACTGAAAAACTGACTGAAATCCTGTGCTGTGTAGCATAAATCTTCAAGCACAGCTTGATGTAGCAAAAGGTGAACACATTTCCATTTAAACTGGGAAGAGAAGACTTCTAGCTATAAGTTTGACAGGTCAATTAGCACTCACATTGCAGTACTCTTCTGAGTTACTGCATTCAATAAATGGTGTTAGTGAGCTCTTCAGCTCTTTCCCATAAGCCTTTGTTTTATGCAAAAATGCCAAAGAGGGGGGAAAAGGGTTTTAAAGTAAACCCTCACACCCCCTGGCTTTTCCCAAAGGGAAGATATTTTCCCCTTTCCCTAAACCAACTCGCCTCTCACCCGTCTGGCGTTTTCTTTTTCACCAAATAGATGAAAAAGGGCCCAAAACAGTTTTCCCTTAGTTGAACTTACCTGGCTTTGGCTTAAATCCTTTTACATTTCAAGACTCTTTCGAGTTACATTGAATTGAGGATTACTATTTCCCAAAATTGTTTTTGGACCCTAGTGAATTTCCTCGCTTTTTTCCCCAAAACCTTTTGGGTTTTTGGGTCAAGTTGCAGTAAGAAAACCATTGCTTACATTGCAAAATAAAAGAAAGAAAAAAAAGACTTCCCTATGTCAAGCAGCACCCACCGTGGACTACTGAAGAGTGGAAGAAAATCTTATGAGCTGTTTAAGAAACATTTGACATCTTTGGTAAATCATGAAAGGTTTTTGTTATCTTTTGAGAAAGGGGGAAGGAGGGGTTTTTCTGTGTGTGTGGGGAAAACCACTGCCCAAACATGGAGGAGGAACTGTGATGATCCAGGGCTCTTTTGTTGGTTTTAGAGTGGGTAATTTGTACAGGAAACACTAGACAAATAGGGTTACCACAGTATTTTGATGTGCTTTGCAATACCCTCTAGTGTACACCTAGTTGGTCAGGGGTTTAATAATTCAAAACACACATCTAGGTGATGTAAAAAACAAACTTAAAAAGGGACAAGAAGAAGAAAATGGGGTTTAAAAAATTTGGAAGGGGGCCCCTATACGTCTCCAGAAAACCCCAATTTAACTTGTTTTGAGAAAAAAATAGATAAAAGGGGGGAAAGAAAGAACCCCTTACATAATGCAGCACTTTTGTGAGAATTTTGGGTTTTAACAATTTTGGGGAAAGGGAATTAGAAGAAAATATCTGACTACAATTGTAGAAAGCCCCCATTTGTTTTAAAGCTTTATCCCCAGTTAGTTTTTTATTTGAAGAGTCAAAAATCAAGATTTCATTTTTATTACACTTTGTAAAAAATCAAAAAAATTTTGGAAAAATTTTTAATAGTTTTTAAAAACTTTTGACGGGTAGTTTACGGGGGTTTAAAGGGAGGATAATGTTCAGATGGGAAACTATTCCCATTTTTTCTGTACACATAAATAACCCAAATGCCAATTTTTTTTAAAACAGATTGCTCGGGAAAACCTTTTTTAAAAAATTTTTCCTTTAACAAATAAATTATCCCGCGGGTACGGGTCGCTCGCAGCTAGCATGACAATGAAAATTTGAGGGTTTACTTGTGGCCCTCCCCCCCTTTCACTTCATGAAATTTCCCCAAAATTTTAGGGGGGTTTAATTTGTGTTTTCGGCTACAGTATATTTAAACCCCATACAAAAAAAGGGGGGAGGACACCGCAGGAACCATCATCCTCATTCTCATGTACGGTTCTCATGCACATGTCGGCCCCAGCGGGCTGCCTTTGGACCTTATTTCTTTCTTTCGGGGGGAAAACCCCTTTAAAGGAGAGGGACAATTTTTTTTTTTTGCCAAATTTTTCTCTGTCTTCCTTCTTTTAAACTTTTGAAACCTAAATTCAAAAACCCAGGGAACAGATAAGGTCAGTAGTACATGATAAATAGTTGTTTTGTTATCTTACTGACACGAAGCTATTCTTAAATTGAAGTCTTCTTTTTTGTATTCTATTGCAAAAGGTTGCCTGCAAAAATCAATAATAATCAATGGAACAGACACAAAGTTAATGAGGCTCGTCCAACGATCTAGACTAAATATACTTACTGTGCTCTTCATTAACCTATTCTGCTTCTCATTTTAATTGTAATTTTTTAAAAAAGCGGAGGGTTAAATTTTTACTTACCATATTTGTTTAAATAGAAATTTAACAGGGGTCGGGTTTTTAAGTGATTCTTTTGGGGTTTTTAAAAAAAGCAAAAATTAATAATATTGAAGGGGCCCCTGGGGGGGGGGGTTTTAAATTACATTAAAAACCTTTTAACGGCTTTTTTTTTCCCAAACCAACCCCCAATGTTTTCACAGTTGGCAAAACAAAAAGATTTTAAAGGACACATCCCTTGAATACTGATGTGCATGATGCAGCGATCACATCTTTAAAACTGATCAATGCTAAGCTAATTCTCTTGTATCAGTATGCCCATAATAATAATTCTGAAAAAGAAAGCTGAGAGGAGCCAATAACCCTTTCAAACTTTGTTAATTTAGACAGTCAAATACACTAATGAAGTACAACAGCTTCTTTTTAATTTAATGGCTGATTACGCTTAAAATGACCGCCATTCTCAGTACTTTGGTAATTTTTTAAATGGATATTTGTGGTTTTTTATTGTTTTTTTGCTTTTAATTACATATATGTCTTTTTTTTAAAAGAGATACAGGGCGACATGTTAAAGAAAAGGGATTTACGTCTGTTTTCCCGGCGTATTCCCGGCCCTCCCCCCCCCGGGCCCGAAATTTCCCCTGTCGGGCACCGGGTTCGGGTTTTTTAGGGACAGCGTTCGCCACTTTTTGGCCCGCAAATTTAAGGGGGGGGGGCAATGGGCGCTGTGCGGGGGGTCAGTTTTAGGCTTTTTCCGGGGGCGGGCCGCGGGGGGGGCGGGTCGAAAAAATCTGAGGCATGTACCCCCTGGGCTCGGGAAAGTTCGGGGCATTGCAGCGCCCCCGGGCCCGGGTTTTCCCACAGGCAGACCTATTTTTATTCTGGTCCAAAAAGCTTTCCCCGGGGGCAAGTGAACGAGAACCCGAAAATAAAACGAAACATAGAAGATCCAAAAGAAATCTCGGCTTTTCAGCGCCGTGCGGCATGGATATGAATAAAAAAAAAACGCCTTATTAGGTGTAAAAAATTCTCAGAAAAAAGCCAAACCTTTTCCCAAAAAAAAAAAAAAATTTTAAAAAAAAACACTTTCCCAAAAAAATAAAAAAAGCGCAACATCAGGGAAATTTGGATATTGGGGAAAAGGCCGGGAAATACAGTGATTCAAAATTTTGTAAAATTCTCATTGGTCGGCAGAAACCAGCCAATCAGAATAGTAGCGACAGGACCCTTTAAAACCTAAAGGAGAAAATATTGACCAATCCCAAAAACAAAGGCGGGAAAGTTCAAAATCCGTAAAAATGCAGAAAAAAAAGGGTGATTGGGTTTAAAGTAGCGGGGGCTTGGCCCATCTCGGCCATTAGAGCGCGAACTACTTTCTCCCAAATTTTAGTCTATGGCAGATCAGGGCCATTTAAATCTGGGGGTCTCAGGCCGGGCCTGCGGGATGGAGTGTGGGTTTTTAAAAAAACTTTTTATTTAAATGTAAAATATTATTTTGAAAAAGAGTTGGGAAACCCTTTTATAAACCCACATTAATAAAATCACTGACAAACCCCGTTTGTCGCCGAGAAACCGGGGCTACATCAAAGGGAAATTTCGATATAGAGAATTTTCCCGGGGAAAAACAGTAATTCAAATTGTTTTAAACTCTTCCATTTTGGGCGGCAGAAACCCAAACCCAAACAGAAAAGGGCGACGTGACCCATTATAACCCATGGGGAAGTATGGGCAATCAAATTTCAAGGCGGGACAGGTTTAAAATTTCAGTAAAAAGGCAGAAAAAAAGCTGATTGGTTGAGCTAAAGGGGGGGGCTTGGCTATCTCAGCCAATAAGGGGAGCGAGCTTTCTTTCTCCCCTTGTTTTCTATGGGGCAGATCCGGGGCCCGAAAAACCGGCTCTCAGCGCCGTGCCGGGGATGGAATATGATTTTAAAAAAAACGTTTTTATTAAGTGTAAAAATATTATTTGAAAAAGAAACGAAACCTTCTAAAAAACATAAATCAATCAAAACCCTAAAATGGTTTGTCGCCCAGCCCCACGCTACAAAAAGGAATGGGATATAAAAGAATTGCTGGGGGATAAAATTAAAATTTAAATTCTTTAAGCTCTTCTCATTGGTCGGCAGAAAAACCCAAACCCAAACAAATAAAGGGGCGACATTGAAAACCCTTTTAAAAACAGGAGAAGTATGGACCAATCAAATGAAAAGGGTGGACAGTTCAAAAAAACAGTTTAAAAAAGGCAAAAAGAGCTGATTGATTTAGCCCAGGGGGGCAGGGTATGAATCCCCCCAACATATGTAGTGCGTCTATTTTGAATGGAGAAAGAAAAAGGGGCGAAGAAAAGGGGGCCCCAAAAGTTAATTTCGCTATGGGAAAAAATTCTTGTAAATGTGATTGGTTTGGGGGAAAGGAGGGTCGTCCTGGGTTAGCCAATCGCGGGGTGAGTTTCCCTTTCCCTAGAGTTCCCATGGGGAAAAAAAAATGCCGAAAAGCTCTGTTTGTGATTGGGTAAGTTAAAAGAGGCCGGTTTTTTTTTGGGCCAATGGGAGACCCCAGAGACGCCCCTTATGGGTTTTCTAATGGGATTCCCGTAAAAAAAACTTTTTTTGTGTCCGCCAAAAAAATTTTAAAATTCCCAATTTTGTACCCCATGTGTAAAAAAAAGATCAATAAAAGAGGGTAACGAAAAAAAAAAAAATGAATTTAATAAATTCATTTTTTTTTCTTTTTTTTTTGTTAACCCCATACTGTTACAGTGGGGTAACCGGGAAAATTTAAAAAAATAAAAAAAAGAATTTATTGAATTCCCTATTTTTTTTTTTTTGTTCCCCCATTTTTATTGATCATTTTATATACACATGGTACAACTTCGGAGTCCCTTTTTCATTTTATTTTTGGGCACGTACGTTTTTATTACAATTTGCAATTTGAAAACCCCTAAGAGCCGGCCCCCGCTCTCCCCTTGGTCCAAAAAACCGCGCCCCTTTTAACTTACCAATCACAAACGAGCTCGCTCTCATTTTTTTTACCCATAGAATCCATGAGAAGGTTTGCTCAGCCGGGGGGGATTGGCTAAGGGAGGAAAGAAACCCCCCCCCTTTCCCCCAACCAATCAAAAGTACTAGAATATTTCCCAAAAAAACAGTACTAAAATTTTGAAAATGTACCACCTTTTTTATTTTGATTGGTCCATTTCTTCTCCATAGCTTTTTAATGGTTTTACTGTCGCTTTCCCATTTGATTGGTTGGTTTATTTCCCACCAATGAGAAGAGCTTACAGGATTTGAATTTCTTTATTTCCCGGCAATTCTCTGTATCGCAATTCCTGATGTAGCGCCGGTCTCAGCGACAAATGCATTTTTAGGGATTTGATTGATGTCTGTTTATAGAAGGTTTCAGCTCTTTTTAATCATACTCCATGCCGCATGGCGCTGACAGCCGAGATTTCATTGCCCCGATCTGGCCATAGGACTACAATGGGACAAGTAGCTCGCGCTCTGATTGGCCGGGATAGCCAAGCCCCCGCTAGCTCAACCAATCAGCTCTTTTCCGCATTTTTACTGTATTTTGAACTGTCCCGCCTTTGAATTTGATTGGTCAATATTTCTCCATAGGTTATAATGGGTCCCTGTCGCTTCTATTCTGATTGGCTGGTTTCTGCTGACCAATGAGAAGAGCTTAAAGAATTTAAATTACTGTATTTCCCGGCAATTTCGAATATCCCAATTCCCGATGTAGCGCAGGTCTCGGCGACAAACGCGTTGTTAGTGATTTTATTAGTGTATGTTTATAGAAGGTTTTAGCTCTTTTACAGAGCATGTTTTACACTTAATAAAAACGATTTATTTACTAATACTCCACGCCTCATGGAGCCGAGATTTCAGTGCCCCCATCTCACCATAGACTACAATGGGAGAAAGCAGCTCGCGCTCTGATTGGTCGGGATAGCCAAGCCCCCGCTAGTTCAACCAATCAGCTCTTTTCTGCCTTTTTACTGTATTTTGAACTGTCCCGCCTTGAATTTGATTGGTCAATACTTCTCTATAGGTTTTAATGGGTCCCTGTCGCTCCTATTCTGATTGGCCAGGATTGCCAAGACCCCGCTAGCTCAACCAATCAGCTCTTTCCTGCATTTTTACTATATTTTGAACTGTCCCGCCTTTGATTTTGATTGGTCAATACTTCTCCATAGGTTATAATGGGTCACTGTCGTTCTTGATTGGCTGGTTTCTGCCGACCAATGAGAAGAGTACGATTTTATTACTGTATTCCGGCATTTTCTTATCCAAATCCCATGTAGCGCGTTCTAGATTTCTGGAAACTGATTTTTTTATGTATTTTTTTAGTAGGTTCAGTCTTTTTCAGAGATTTTTACACCTTTATAAAGGCGATTTTTTGATTCATACTCCATGCCGCATGGACATCTTTAATGATTTCTCGCTGTTTTCCAGCCTGTCTCGAATCGGAATACATGTTCGGCGCAGTCCCTTCTGCGCCCAAGTCCCGCACTGCGCCTCACACACTGACGAGGCGCGGCGGATTTTACATGGTATGTATGAGTGCACCTCGGCACCGACATAAATCAGGCGCAAATTTCGCCGGAAAACTGGCGGAAACATGTGCTCCGACGTGGCGAGATTGTCACCCACAGTTTTTATTAAATGGGGAAAAGGTCATGTCTACTGAGATATATTTTTAGACTAGGTTAAAAAAATAAAATATACCGTACTTCCCTCCCCACTGCTGCTGATCTCCTCTACTTGGACCTGGTTCGACACATGACAAATGGTTGGTGACCCACCTCAGCCAGTAAGCATGAATTTCTGATCGCTTCCTGTGTGTCAAAAAGGGACAAGGAAGTGAAGAACAGCAATAGACTAGAGAGCTTTGGAAAGGTAACATAATTGGTAAGGAAGGGAGTTGGTTTCCTTTGGGGGAAACCAAAGGAAAGCCACACAAACATGGCAAGAACATGCAAACTCCATGCATGTTGACCTAGGTGAGATTAAACCCAGGACCCCAGAGCTGCAAGGTAACTGTGCTAATGGTAAAATCTTCATAATTTTATTTAACACAATTAAAAAGGTACATAGGCCAAGAATATAGCACTATGGGCTGTTAGACAAGTAGACACATACACTTACACGTTTCAGAACACAAGGTTCCTTGATCTCAGCTAGTGTTGCTATCACACATGCTGGTATTTTAACATTAATTGGTCCATTGGTATAAAAGAAACTACATAATAACACAAATAGGTCAGTTTAATTCAAAGACTACTGAAACATTAAAATCTTAGCAAACTAAGGCACATGTATTGTTGATAACATGAATTGTTCTTTTTGTGTTTAACCTCATTCCTCTGTTGAATTAATTATAATTTATTCTTTATGATTATTATTTATTATTTGTATAATTTAATTATATGTAATATAATCAGATTAAGTTAAGATAGATTAATTAGTAAATTGTAATGCAATAGAAATACAATAAGTCACTCTTATAATTGAGTCCTGCCGTGCAGCGGGTTTGAAGTGTAATTATCCAGAAAGCTTCTCTATTGAGAAGTTTGTATTTCCAATTGCCTCCCCTCTGCCGTTTAGACACCTTTTCCAAAGCAAAAAAAGAAAACGAGTTTGCACATAAGTTGTGCTTATCCACAAAGTGTTTGGCTGCACCTGATAAGTTGCAGGTTTTATTTTTGATATTGGTTAGATGTCCTGCTATGCTAATTTTTAGTTTTCTAGTTGTGCATCTTATACATGTCAGATCGCATGTTGTACATTGAATAGCATATAACATATAAGTAGCATTACAATAAATAAAGTGATTTATTTTTTATTTATCAGTGCCAATAAGAAACTTTTTGATATTAGAAATTGCATACTGGCATTTATTACATTTCAGACCACCGCATTTAATAAATTCCTTTTGAAACAGCCTGTTTTCATGTGAGCTGATACTAGAAAAAGCACTTGGGGAAAATATATCTCCCAAAGTGCAATTATGTTTTAGTACTATTCGAATATATTGGCTAATGATTTTACTGAGAGCATCGTCATGTTCCAAAATGGAAAGATGTTTATGAATTATTTTTTTGATAGCTTGAAATCTTCGTTATACTCTATAGTAAATGTGATTGGTTCTAGAGATAAAAAAATTTATTCATTATCTACTGTAGTATTTAACGCTTAGCAACATGTTGTGATCTAATTTGTCTGCATGGGCACTCTCCTGATCTAGCATCCATTGATTGTAACCTTTGGTTTTAAGTCTTTTATTGACTTTTTGCATTTCTTCAATGTACATACTGATATCACTGCAGGCTCTTTATGTTCTTATATATGAAACGTGTTGGGAATCAGACCCCTAATTGTATGAGGTGAATGGCAGCTATTGGCCCTTAAAATAGTATTGCCTGTCAATGGTTTAAGATAAAGATATGTGGATACTTTATCATATTTGGGGTCACTTTTAAGAAGTGTGTCCAAGATCGACATCTGTGTAGGAGGAATTTGGATGGTGAATTCTAAATTCGAAATAAAATTATGAAGATTTTACTGTTATTTGCGAATTCTACTTACAGCTTATTTAGCTCCAAGGAACTTTTAGATTATTTCTACTGCAGATCAGCAGCAATAGTGAGCTAACCACATTGGGATTCAACAATTTACCAAGTGGAGGTCCAAATGAACTGTGGCTTTTAATACTAAACGGGAGTGGTAGGCACAATTATCTTTTTATACATTTTTAACTGTGCTAACTACTGAGCCACCATAATGGGCAACTGGTTTTTGTGGGATTGTTCAATGACTTTCTGTGTATAGATCAGACTGACTTGGATGATGTCATGGGGAGGTAGGTGCTGTATGTTAGATCTCAGAATGGTGAGTGTGAGATCTCATTTGGAGATAAGCTGTTCCCAGATATTTCTAGCTGTGACCATTAAAAGGAGTCATGCTGGTGGAGAGGACTGTGAATACAGTGGTTGGAAAATGAGCTGTTTGCTGAGTAAAGTTGACGGTCTTAACCTATTCCTTGCAAGAAGTTTAACTTCACCGCTCTTATACAAGAAATGGAATTCGTTCCACATTGAAACAACGGGATATATATACACTGAACGAAAAGTCCTATAATAAGCAATTTAATTCGTAAATTAAGGCTGTTTTGGTTTGATTTTTAGAACTGCAAGTATAGATAACAAGATTAAATTATTTAGTTGTATCAATATTTAGATGTGCTGAACATTGACAATACCTTTTTATTCACAACTAAATATAAAGAATTTTTCCCTTTTGTTTGTTGGTGCTGTCATGTAGCATGTTGATTACATATTATCCTTGTTATCCTGAGTACATTAGAACTGATGTGTAAATAAGGTGCTCTGAGGACCATTGATAAGCCATAATCAAAGCTCTAGACTGCTGAAGTCCATTTTAAGTCAAAGGTTTATCTGTGTCAATTAATGAGTATCTCTTTTTTGAGTATAACTTAGGGTTTATCAGTAAACAGTGTTACAGCTCAATGTTTTCAATAAAGATGTGAAAGGAATATTCATCTCACCTACTTAGTTGCACGAAGAAGTGGAAGATCCGGAGCCAGTCTCCTGCTGCATAAGGTAAAGAAAGACTATTACACACTCGCATCGCTAACTTGTGAGTTTTCTCTTTGATCTTTATAAAACTTGTAGCTTTATAGATACACTTTAAAAAGTCCATTTTCAGGATGGTCAGACATTAACAATTTCAGAACGTTTCACCGACTCGCGTTTCGGGAGGCGTTGTCCCTTATTCATGTGTGATGTCAGAGTTTACTCATTTCCTTCTATATAGTGTTGGGAAATTATATACAATGATGCATATTAAAAATGTATACAAACAATAAATAAACCTTTTTATATTGGTAAGATCATGTGATTGTTGGCCTGCTTCAATGGCTAGAATCTTTTTAGTAGTGAATACCATGAATGTCATGGCGCATATTTAATCTAATGGATTCTAGTGTTTAGGCGGAATATGCCACACATGCTTCACGTGAAAGAAGTTTTTTTCGTTGTTACCTCCTCTTTCTGGTCTACTGTACTACCTCATTACGTTGCAGGGTAAATGTGCTGTATCTCCGCGGATGCATTCATAAAGAGTGGCGTGAAGCCGATAGAGGACATTAGCTATAGGAGTCTTCTTTTTATATCAGAAAGATGTCTGCAAATTCGAGTTTCTTAAATTTTGCTACTACAGCCCACATATTGTAGTTTACAGAGGAGCATGTAAGATGATAATATATTACGTTTCTTGTGTTGCAATTGGCATACGTCAGAATTTTTAAATTTTTCCCCTGTAAACATAGAAGAAAACTCCCTTTTGTGCATTGTGATATTTGCATGTTGTGCACCTTTGTCGTCACGCAATGGAAAAAACCTTTGGTGTTCAACCAATTTTGCCTGTGGCCTCTCATCTTAGTTTCACATATAAGGCTTGGAGACTTGTAAATTTCCCTACGTTGTTAAGGGCCCTTTTTGAAATGGAACCTGATATTTTTAACAGTTTCTCGCTGTGTTTCTTACACGATCTCAAGAATGGTAAGAATTATTTTTGATAATTTCTAACAATTTTGTTATATTGTGCCTCTATAAGTTGTGCTTGAAAACTATATTTTGTTTTTTGTTGTTTGTTGTTCTTTTCTTTCATGCCTCAATAGATCTTCTCTTGTAATTTTTGGACAATTTTTTTATTGCGCTGGTTTAAAAGATCTTTCCAGTATAGCCTCTTGTCAGCAATCTTTGAATCACTTTGTCTTGTTGTTCTGTGAAATAGTTTCTTTAGTGGAAGAATTACGTATTTAGGCGAATTAATCGCCATATGGGATGTTATTAATTATATGTTTTGGTTGTAGGAATTTTTTTTGGGTTTGTATTTTTTAAATGATTTTCCCTTACGGGGTCACTGGGTTTTGATCATTTTGTCCCTGGGTAGACATCAAAAAAAGCCAAGTGCACTGTGCCATTGTGATGTAAATTTTTGGGTTGATCATTATGATTTATTATTCTAGAAAAGCATTCCCGATGGTTGCCCTCCCCCCCCCACACCAGGAGGGGAAAACAAGTACCTCCCTCCCACCTGATGTGAGAGGGAAGGGAAAACCCCCCCCGGAGGAAAAATATTCCTTTCCCATGAAACTCATGTATTGTTTTGCGAGTGCGGGGTTGCATTTAGCCCCATGACGCCCCTTTTTTTTTAAGAAAAATTCCCCATCAAACAAAAAAAATAGTTTTTTTAACAAAAATTCAACCGCAAATAAAAAATCTTTAAATGAGTTTGCATAGCGGCTAGGGTTCCTAAAAAAAATTCCCAAATATAAAACTGCCCTATCGTGTGGGTGGAGGATAAAGTCCCCCACATCACACGATAGCCATGAAAACTTTTTTTCCTTTTTGAATTTAGACATAGCTGACACTAAAAATTTTTGTTTTTCAGTTGTAACGGGGTAGTAATTACGAGGGGGTAGTAGAGTGTCTTTAATTACCCCCAAAGTTTCCCGTAACGGATCCTTTCCGCTTACATAACTTTAATGGTGGTGGAAAAAATCTCCTTATGTATTTTAGGGAGGGAAAAGCAGAATCGGAGTGTTGGGTTATGTACTATAATTTTTTGCTAAATCCGGGGAAAGCGCCCATAATATGCCTTTATCAATTTAATTTTTGTTGAATTTTTCCTCCCGGGTCACTATTTAATCAGAGTAAAATTGTAGAATCGGGGTATTTAAAATTTCGTTTCATTTATTTAAAAACCTCTTAATTAACTACCCCTCCCTTATCCACGGCTTACAAATAGATCCGTATTTTTCTTAAGTTGTTTTAGTGCTTTTTTTTCTTTTTATTAATTTAGAAAAATTTATTAAATTTGTTTTTATTCATCGTTTGTTCCTGTAAAGTTCTCTTAGATCTTTTTCCACTTTTCTGAACCTTTTCCATTCCAGGGGGTCTAGATTGTAGAGGGTAAAAGCTTTCGTTCTTCTTTTGAAAAACTGAAAATGGTTCTGTATCTGTATGGGAGTCTATTTTCCAGTGTTCGCAAGAGTACCAGGTTACAGGTTTTTTTCTAAATATAAAAGTGGGCAAATTGTGGGTTGAAAGATGTCATTGTTTAGAGGATTTTCTAGGTAAAATCCAATTTTTTCAGACAAAAG
>JAODAL010040379.1:0-36963 GCA_025379985.1 Phyllomedusa bahiana
TTTTATCCCCTATTAACCCTTTAGATACGTTTTTTTTTTCACTTTTGGTTTTGTCAAATTTTTTCATAGAGCTAAATTTGCAATTTTAAATTTGAATACAGCAATTTTGTTTGTCACCCCAAAAGGGGAAAATTTTATAGGGGGCCAAAAAAAAAAACCCTTTTTTTATCCCCTTTTACTTTCAGAAAAAGGGGGTTTTTTTTTTTAATTTTTGGGCAGTTCCCAAGTTTGTTGATAGATCTAAATTTGCAGTTTTAAAATTTTAATACAGAATTTTGTAGTCCCCAAAGGGGAATTGGGTAGGTCCAAAAAAAACCCTTTTTTTTTTGTTTAAAAATTCAGATAAAAAGTTTTTTTCACTTTGGGGCAGGCCCGCTGTGTTGATAGGGGGGCCCCTGGGGTTAAATTTTTTAATCCCGCAATTTTTTTTTTTGATTTGAGGGATTTGAGGGGAAAAGCTGGATTTGTGTCTTTTAATTTAAAAGGGGCTTTCCAAAAAATTTCCCTACTTCAAAATTTTTTTTCTTTCGAAATGGAGGGAAAAATTAGGTGGAAGCGAGCAAAGGGGGGGTTGGAATGGTGGTAAGGGGGTAGAGGGGAAGGTGTTTTCAGTGCGGCCCACAAAAACGCATGCCGCGGATCGTTTATTGCGGGGGCCGTTTTAGGCCTTTTTCCCTCGTTGGTCAGGGCCTGGAATTCAGTAATGAAAAAGCGTCCCAATTGTTCTTCAGGGTTAATGCAACCCGCATAGCAGTACCTCCCCGTCCTCCGTCAGGCCACAAAATTTTTAAACTGCATCATCCGATCTGTCCAACCTGAAGCGAAGGCCCCGCCCAATTTTCAAATGTGTTTCCCAATGTGGATAATCCCCTTTTCTGAAGACTCTTTGATTTACAAAAACGGTTGGGGGGTTTTGAAGGCATGTTAAAAAATAAGAGGCCCAAAGGGGGATGGGTTTTCTGGGCCCCTGGGCCCGTTAAAGATGCCAAACCCCCGGGGGGAGAAGGAAGCCCTGTCAAAAAAACCCGGGGGGGGTCGGCAAAAGCTTTGCAAATCCCTCTTGTTGTAGCCCCAGTCCTGGATGAGAATGTTTTGGAGGGAAAATCACCTGTGTTGTGATGATGATTTAAGATATTGCGGGAAACCAAAAGTGGTTTTTCCGAAAAATTTGCTTGCGAGCGCTTATCACTATCGGGGAGGAAGACGATGGGGTTAGTGTCCGTTTCGGGTCCGCCTCAAAAAGGGATGGGGCGGGTGGCCGAAGGGCGCTGATATGATTCCCCCCCAGCCAAGGTTTTAGCGGAAACCCTGCTCCTGTTATTGGGGTCAAAAAGGTCCCGGACCTCTCAAGTGGGCTTTTTTTGAGCAAAACCTCTGATTCCCGCGTGTCTTTTGCGCCTTTGCCGTAAACGCATAAGAGAGGAGAACTTAGGGGTTTTAAACCACCAAAAGTCTATTTACATGCAGGAATGATGAGTTGAAAAAGGAGGCAAACATTCAAAAAAAGGCCAGACCGCCGGGGGCCCTTTCCCAACCCCTGTCAACCTCTGTTCCCTCCCCTCCTCCGCCCCCACCCAAACTTCCTATCCCCTGTCTCTGGGGTTGATAGGGATCACCTCCGCTTCCCCCACCGTCGCCCGGTACCCCCAGCAACCAGAGACCCATCTACCCCCCTCTTCCGCCCGTTTGACCCTGCACCCCGTACAGGGGCAGCTAGAGCAGCCTTCTGTCTTCCCGGTTTGGGGGCAAAGAAACACTTTAACCCCAAAATCCAAAACCAAAAGCCCGAATGTCGGCATTTTCAGTTTTGGTTGGAAAAAGTTTCCCTTTGTCTGGTGGCACAGAGGGTTCCCCCAGGGGCATGGCCCCTTTCCCGCCCCCCCAAAACCCCGATGCCGAGCAGGCTTTTCTTTGCCAAAAAAACCGTCCCTGCCCTGGCAAACACGTTTCTCTAAATTTCAAAGGGTTGTTTGATTGTGTCCGGAAAAAAATATCTGGCCCCCCGACAATGGGCTTGTTTTGCACAGCCCAAGGGTAAATCTCTTTTGAAAAATCATGGGTGAGCTGGGTGGGGTGTCTCTGGGGGGGACGGTGGTCTAGGTCGGCGCACGCTTTCCAAACCCCCGGGGTGGTGCAAAGGGGTCTTTCCCCCAAGGGCCTCTTTGGGGCATTTAATGCCCCGAGGAAAACCCGGGGGTGTTGGAAAATTTAAACCCGGCTTGGAGGGCCCTCCCCACACAGGTCGGAAACTTTTGGGAGGCTTCCCCAACGGGGGACCCCCCGGGGTGGCTGGGTTTACAAGAGCCTTGTGCCCGGGATGGTTTGGGGTTGGGGCGGGTAATTTGGGGGGAATCTGTTTGGTGCCCTTTTAAAATCGGTAGGCTGGAGCACCTCCTTGCCGGAAAAATGTCATGAAACCCTTTTCGTCCAGAATTTCTAAAGGTACCAGGGTTGGATGCCCGCTGAGGGGAAAGGCGGAAAGGGGCTGAGTTGCCCCCCTCCCCCCGTTTTGCACCCTCCCTTTGTCCGTCTGGCTGGTTCTTTTCTTAAAATCGGCTTTGTCAACCCCTTTTATTGTTGGGGCGTTTGGGAACAGGGAAAAACCCCCCTCCCCCAATTTTCCCGCGATTGTTGGGGAGCAGTGCAATGCCCTTACGCATTAAAGGGGTGACAATGGCCCGAAAAGAGCGGTTGGGGGGACCAGGCGGGGGTTTTAGCTAAATGAGAGTGGAGGCAGGGTGAAAAAGGTCTGGCCCCATTCTTGGCCCCCGTTTTGAAGAAGCCAAAAAGGCAGTGGGCGATGCCCCTTTTCGCATGAGCATTTGTGGTGATTTTATCTGGAAAGAGTTGGGGCAATCGGGAAAAAAAAGGTCCCCCCCCAGCGACGGAGGAGGAGAGGACAAAAGGGGTGCGGACACGGGCCCTTTTTTCCGGGCAAAAACCCCAGGCCCGGGAAAATTTCTCAATTTATGGTCTTTTTATTTGGAGTGGTTGGGGGTCCGGGGGTAGTGCAAGGCAGGGGATTAAACTCTCAGGGTGCAAAATTCGGCAAGTCAAAGGGCCCCCGTGTTGAAGTGTGCCCGGGGAAGCGGAGGGGAGGAAGGGGGTATTCTAGAACCCAGTTACCCACGTTTCCCCGCTTGAAAAGAGGTTGGCGCCCAAAATTTGGGGGCCCGGGGGAGGAGATGAGGGAAGATCAGTTTGCTAGTGCCCCCTTTACCCCGAGGTTGGGGGAAAACAAGGCTCCATATTTTTAAAGGTGCTTGGCTGCTCCATTCCCAAAAATGATTTCCCCGCTTTTAAGGGGCCCTCAAATTTTTAACAAAAAAGTTATGGGTGGCCACCCCCCTGGGGTCCCCGGTACAAAAAAAAATCAGCATTTTCCCCTTTCCCCCAACCCCCAATTTGGAGTAAAAAGCAGGGGAAAAGGGACCTTGTGATTGTCAAGGAGGACATTGTTG
This sequence comes from Phyllomedusa bahiana, assembly GCA_025379985.1. Classification (NCBI taxonomy): domain Eukaryota; kingdom Metazoa; phylum Chordata; class Amphibia; order Anura; family Hylidae; genus Phyllomedusa; species Phyllomedusa bahiana. Next base: position 3,462 of record JAODAL010040379.1, read on the forward strand.
GTCTGCTTCCGTTCCTCAAATGTCACGGGGGAAAAACATCAGCGACGTGGACAGCGTAGGTGCAAAATTCGTTTCGGGGCTGAGCGAGGTTTGGTGGCGAGGCCTTTAAGGGTGATCTTGGAATTTTTTATTTACCACCCCCCCAAAGCAGGGGGTGCGGGCAACCCTTTTAAAAACCAGGGACAGCTTTTGTTTATGGTGCCGGGCTTTCGGGTTCAAAAACCGAAAAGTTTTTGTATGTGTTCCCGGGCCAAATAAAACTTTTGGGTTTCCCCCTAAGGAAAGAAAAGGGCCCCCAGCTTTGTTGCCATTTCCTAGAGGTGTTGTCCCGCCGCAGCCAGCGTCATATTTGAGCGGACCTTCAGCACAGCTGGGGGAGTTTTATGGCCCAAAAGCATCCGCTTTCCACGATAATGTGGGTCGTTTGATTTCTTTTAAAATTTAATAGGCAAAGGATCTCTGGGTTTATGTTGTAAACCCCCAAATTGGCCCAGGGTCACCCATTAGTTGCCGGTTTTATTACAAATTCCCCTTCAAACAGAAAAGGTCCTCTTTAAAACTTTTTTTTAAAATGATATTTCTTACTTTCAATTTTTTTTTTCTTTTTTCCAAAAAGTTTTATTTTGCTGGTTTTGCCGTGAGGAGACTGTTAAAAAACGGGAAGGTTTATGACAATCCCCCGTTTTTCCATTTATCACTTTATCTTTGAAATTTTTTGCATTGTCAAAAGGTTTTGAGGTCATGTTGTGTGGATACAGCTATAATTATGGTCCTTTTTGGAAAAAGAAATGTGGCTTCTAAATGGCTTTTTTCCCTCACAAATTTTTTAAAAGTGGCTGAGAAATCATATTTAAAAATTTTTTGGGATTGTTGTGTGGATTTCGCAATTTAAACATGGTCCCTTTGGAAAAAAAAAAATGGATTTTTAAGTGGCATTTTCCCCCACAATTTTTTAACAGTGGCTGAGAAGTCATTTTTATAAATTTTTTTGGGGGCCTGTTTTTTGAAATGCAAGGGGAAAAAAATACAGGTCCCATTCTAAAAAATTTTGTTTTTTAACAGACATTGGGTTTTCACAATTGTCAAAAGTTTGGCTCAAGGGTATGTTTTTAATTTTTTGGGGGAAATTTTTCTGTGACATTTCAGTATATACAGGTTCCATTTTTAAAAAAAAATGGTTGTATCAACAGAAATATGTTCTTCACAATTGTCAAAGTGGCTCAAGGGTCCCTGCTTTGAATTTTTTTGGGGGCCCTTTTGCGTGAAATGCGCCCTTTTCTAAGGGCCTATTATAAAAAAAATTTTTTGTTTCTAAAAAAGACATTTGTTTTTTCCCCAATTGCTTGAGTGGCCTCAAGGGTGTGGTTTTGTCAAAAACAGGAATAGGGTTTGGACATGTTAAAGGAACATATTGCAAAAAGCCCTTTTTTTTTTAAGATCTTTAAAATAAATTGAATCCCCGTATTTAGACAACCCCTGTAATTCAATTAAATTTAAAGAGAAAAAAGGGCATGGGGGGTTTCCATTATTTTAAAAATGTGTTTTCTAGAATTTTTTAAAAAAAATAAAAAAATTAAAGTACAAAATAGTGGTTTAAAAAAAATTTCTGAAATTTTTTACAAGGGAGATACAGGAAAACTTGACCCGATTTTAGGTTTTTTCGAGGAAGGAGTAAAAGGAGAAGGGAAAAGGGAAAAAAAGTTTCAGAGACCCAAATTTCCCCCAGCCCGTTGATTAAAATGAGAAAAAGAATGCCAAGAAAAAGGGGGACCCGGGGGAACAGGACGGGTTTAACCCCAAAATTTTTTCCCAAATAAAGCTCAATTGGGCCGGATTTTATTAAAAGTGGGGGAAGCCTAACCCGGTTTGACTGTGTACTGAGGGAAGGGGAGGGGTTTACCTCACACTTCCCCTTCCGCACTTGCTTTCCCCATGATGTTTTCGTTGGCGTAAAAAAGAGCAAATTTTTAGTTTTAATAGATGACGGAGCCAACCTGGGCTTCACCCCACCCCCTGTTTAAATCGGCCCTGGTGCCCGGGAACCCGCGTGTTAAAAAGTGACGACGCCAAGGGGTTCTCCCCCACCCCCTGTAAAAATTTGGAGCCCGGGGCCTGTGTTCAAGATGTGACGGCCGCCCCTGGCTTCACCCTTAGGGGAATTTTAGGAGAGCTTCAAAAATTTTTTAAAAAAAACAGATTTTGAAAAAAAGGGCATTTCTGTGAGTTTAAATAGTGTTTAAAAAAGGGGGCCAGGTTTGGAAATAAATTGGACAATTTTGGGGTTAAAAATTTTTTGGGGGGGAAAATCACTTGGGGTCGCATTATTTGAAATTTCCGGGGAGTCGGGCCCCAAAAAAAGGGAAAAAGGATTTTGGGGGGAAAATGAAACATTGGAATTTATTGGGGAAAACAGTTCAGAAGCCAGGAAAGGGGAAAAAGTTTCTAAACTAAGAAGGGTTTTGGGTTTATGTTTTGGACATTTATAAAAATTTTTGGGGTGGGGCGGGCGAAAATTAAAAAAATCTAACGTTTTAAAAAAAACCTTTTTAAAAATGCAGGGGGGGTGTAAAGTTGTTTGTTTTTCACATTGAAAAAAAAAACAAAATGGTTAAAAATTTTTAAAACTTTTAAATAAAATTCCTAAATAATTTCTGGGAAACAAAGTCGTTACCAAAAAATATACTAAAAAGGGGAGTACTGTATAAAAATAAACATAGTGCCCTTTGTAAACTGTGGGTCAAAAGGTTTTTTTGGGGTCATTTCTGTGGCCCCGGGCCGGGGTAAGTCATGTCCATGAAAAAAAAATGGTGGTTTTTAAAAACTTATTTGGCACCCTTTTTAAAAGTGGGGGGGGATGAAAGGTTTTTGGGGGTCATTTCGGGCCCAGGGCCGGGATAGTAAAGTCCAAATGAATTAAAAATGGTGGTTGAAAGACTCTATTTTGGGACTTTTTTAATCTGTGGGTCGAAGGGTTTTTGGTATTTGCCCGGAAGGAAAATATAGGGTTAAAGTCCCGTTAATTTAAAAAAGGTGGTTCAAAGGGTCCTTTTCCCGGGGAAATTTTTTTAATTTTTGGGGTTTTAGGGGCGGGTTTAATGGTCTTTTGCGGTCCAGGAAAAGGTATAGTGATTTTTTTTTTTGTGGCTTTTTTAACCTAATTTTTTTTGGGCCCAAGATGGAAAAACGTATACAGTTTGCTGTTGTGGATTTAATTTCCGTTTTCCCTCCCCGTTTGGGGTGGGGGTAAGAATGAAGGTGTTATTCCTTCCCCCTAGCTTTAAAAGGTCAAACGGCGGGTTTTTATTTCGGCTATGGATTTCTTTTTTGATTTAATTTCCGATATCGACTTTCGACCCGGGTGAAGATAGTCAAGGGGAATTTGTCATCCCCTAATTACGAGATACCCCAAAATTCCCCCCGTATAAAGATATTTTTGATTTTTTTTTTTTTTTTTTGGTGGTTTAGATTACCCCGCCCCGGGCAAAAAAATTTTCCATCCTACTATGGGAACAGTATGCTTTGGAATTTCAGTGGTAGAGTAGTTGGTGTCATTTTTTGGAATTGATTGGAAAAATTAAATTCCCAAACCCCCACTCCCCCAAAGGCCCCAAAGGGGTTGCCAAAAAAAGGCATAGATAAGGGGCCCTGATGGGGCAAAGTGTGCATAACCGCAATCGGTTTGGGTTTTTTTCTTTTGGGTAGAACCTTTTGATTTTGCGGGGAGTTTATTTTTGGGTTTTTATGTATTTCCATTAAAACAATAATTTTCCCCGGGTCAAATGTCAATGTCCAGAGGCCCCCAGGCCCCCTTGCAATGGTTGCCTGGTTCCCTGTTTGGGTTTTTTTTCTAGCTTTAAAAAGGGGGGCATTCGTCCAAAAGGATTGGTTTTGGTCCCCCGAACCGGGGGGTTTCCACCTTTCCAGGGTGCTCTTAAGGTACACCTGGTCGCCCTGGTCAGGTTTTTGAGTCCAAATTTTTGGCGAAGGGGTCTGGGAAAGAAGAAAAAAAACTTTTTCCCTGCCCCTTCAGTTAGTTGGTTTTGTAATTTTATCAATTTAATAGTGAGCTATCACACTTTCCAAATGGCAAGATTGGGGAAAGGGAAAAAAACCCAGTCTTGGGGCTTCCAAACAAAAATTTTTGTTTATGGGGTTTTAAATTTTTGGTTTCCCCCGCGGGGAGGGGTTTCTTTTGGAGTACAGGACAAAGGGGGAGGCAGTCGGGCAAGGTTTTCCCGTTCCTGCATTGCCCTTTTAGCTTCAATTTGGGTAGTCCCCTTTTGTCCCCTTTACCTTCCCCGATGCCCGGGGATTTATGTGGTGTGTGGAGGGGAGATTTAATTTCCCCCGCATTGGCAGGGTTTTTTTGGAAAAATTTCCTGTAAAATGGGTACCCTTTTTTAACTTATGGTTAGGGGGGTCCCAAACCCAGGGACAAGTTCCATTACCAGTTTCTTTTTGTTGGCCCCTTTCCAGTGGCATGTGCCCAAATGGGGGAACCCCCTCAGGCCATCCCGAAAAAAGATTTTCAATTTTTAAGAGTACTGTACCTGCCCCTTTTTTGGGAACTGAATATAGTCGGGGTTGCAAATGTTGAAAAAAGGTTTTTGAGGTTGGGTATTTTGTTTTTTGGGTTTTGGGTACCTGTCCAAAGGGTTTATTTACATGACAAAATGTGACAGTTTGCAGTGTTGGAAAGCGCTTGTCTTTAAACGGGGGCCACCCAAATTTTTCCTTTAAGGTGGTGGCCCTTTGGTTGGGACTTGGTGGGGTGGGGAGGTGAAGGAGATTTAGGAAAGTAGGGATACATGCCCTTTTGGGAAACAACATTTTCCCCCCTAAAATTCCCTAAACCGTCCTTCATAGCTTTGCTCCCCCCTTTCCCAACCCTTTTTTGTTTTTTGGCTTTTTTGAGCTTTTTGGGTTATTAGAGAGATAGGTTCAGCGAATTTCCCCAAAAAATTCAAATCGGATTTTGCAAAAAAGGAGAGTTATGTACGTTCGGGAGTGGGGCACATTTTTTGTTTCAAAGAGTTTTGTACGTCTTTTTCAAAGATTTTCTCATGAGTTCCCCCTTTCCCACCCCCCCTTTTGAAAACCAAAAATTCAGGAAAATTGCTTTTGGGAAAGTAATGTGTGGGGGCATCCTTTGCTTGGGTTTTTAGTGTGTGGAAAAAATTTTCCAAAGGACCCACGCCTACGGGTTCCCCTCTGGCTGAGCCCAGGGGGGGCGGTCCCCCGCTTGCCCAAAGAGGAAAAAAAAGTAGTCACAATAGGGACCCGCAAAAAGTGGTGCCCGCGAATAGCTGCTTCTTGCTGTGCTTTCCAAAAATATGCCTTTTGTTGAGGGTAATGACCCTGGTTTTTCTGTAATTTAAAAAGGTGGCCCCAGGTAGGATTCCCTTTTTGTTTTTTGGGTTTTTGGACATAGGACAGTTGGGGGGCCTCTGTAAATAAGATTTTTCCCCCCCTAGTCCATTAAATGCCACTTCCGGTTTTCTTGCTCAAATGACACAAAAACGACATAGAGCTTCCCCATTTAAAGGGGGTTGAAGGGATTTTTAAAGAAGGGGTTGGTTAGCTGGATTGGGATTTATATTAGTTGCTGGGGTGGTAAAAATATCTGCACCCAAAAAAGTTCTTTTTCTTTCCCCCCATTGAAATCAAAAACCCTGATTTAAAAAAAATGGGGGCCAATTTTTCTTTTAAAGGGGTACAGTGGTGGGTTTAAATTTTTCTATTAATCCCCTTTTTCCCGATACAACAACAGATTTTGTAGATACTAAATTTCCCCCGGGTATAGACTTTTTGTTTATGACGACCCCGAGGCCCAGTGTCCACTAGAGGTTTTGGGTGGCACCCCATATGTTATTTGGGGAAAAGGAATGTTTGGGGTGGATCAATTTCCCGTTCCCCCTTTAGTGTGGTTTGTCAGGGTTTTTCAGGACTCTCCGGGCCCCCCCTTTTTCTACCTCATTTTCTTTTTTTTAAGGTTTCGGGTTTTTTTGTGGGCCCCTTTTTTCCGCAATAGAAACCCCCTTGGGGCCCCTCATCTTTGGTTTTACCTCCTTTTTCCCCCAACTTGTACTTGTGAACCTACTTTTTGTTCCCTTCCCTAATTTTTTTTACTCCCCTTGCTTTTTCTAAGGAGCGTTTTCTTTTTTGTGGGTTCCAAAACCCGGGAAAACATAATTTTTAAATTTATTGCCATCGGGGATTCTTTTATTAAAGGGAAAGTCCTTATCAGTTATCTCCTTTTTTGGGCCAGTTGGGAATGTCAGTTATATCCCTTCCCCCCCTTTAATTTAAACCCGAATTCATTTCCCCGTCTCATTTGTTCTTTTGCCCGGGATGTTGTGCCTTGGTTTTCTGTTCTCCCCGGGAAAATTTTTCCCAAATTTTAAAAGAACGTTTTTTGATGCCCCAGTTTTTGGGTTTCTGGGGTATGAGGCTGGGTTCCTTTTTTAAATTTTTGAATGTGTTTGGGGGGCACCTTTAAAAACCCACACAAGGGCCCGTATGTTATCCCTTTTTGCCCCTGTAGGTATGTAAATGGTCATTTTAGGGCTGAAATTTAGGGGGGTGAGTTTCCTGGGTTGGGCGATTTGCTGTTTTACATTGGGTTCGGCAGCTGGGCCCCCTGGTTGGGAAAACCCCAAAACGCCCCCGCCCCGGTCTGGGCCCTTTTGGGCCCTTCGGATTATTTGGGGCAAAGGGTTGTTTTTTAATGCTCGCCCCTTACTACTGGTTTAGTGGCTTGTTTCTGTCCCGGTCCAAAGGGGGTTCCTTTCACATGTATCCTCGAGGGTTTGGGGTTTTGTTGACTGCAAGAGTGAGGTCCCCCAGGGGTTTTCCCACGTGTGGGGGCGGATTTGGGTAGGGGGGGGGGCGTTTGATTTTCTTTAATTTTTTGGGGCACTGGCTATCAGTTGGGGGGAAAGGTTTATACATAGACCACCATCCATTGATGAAAGTCATACCCCCAAATCTGGTTACGCAGGGGTTTAGATAGTTGGAGCAGGGCATTTTAATTGGTCTCCCCTCCTCTATCTTTTACCAAAAACCCCTTTTGGTTTCTAACACTCTTTGCCTTGTCTTTTGGGTCCCAACTGGGCTCTGTCCCGGGGGACTTGAAAGAAATTTAGGGGTTGGTCAATCTTTGACTTTTCCCCCGGTTTGATAAATGGAAAGGGGTGATTTTTTAACCCCGAGGGCCCCCCGGTTGGGTTTGAATTTGGCTGCCCCCAAGTCCCCTTTCGTTCCCCTTTCCCCTTCCCTAGTTGGACGTTCAATTAACAGATCTTGGATCCCTTTTGGACCTAAAATTTGGGGCTATAAACTGGGGAAGCTTTGGATCGAGAATACTTGGTCGATCCCCAATGCCCCAAAAACAAAAAATATTCCAAGATATTAATGCCCACTAGGTTTATACTGTTACAAGGGCACAATGTCATACCCCATTCCCGGAAAACCCAAAAGTCCCAAGATACTTTTACTTTTTCCCTTTTTCCCTTTATTGGCCCCCCTTTCGAAAACGTTTTCCCCGACTATTTTCGATAGTCGGCCCATTTCTTTTAGACCTTTAAAACAGGTTAGGGTCGACACCCCCAAAAGGCCCTTTGTCCTTAAACTTTCCCCTTTTTCTTTATTCCAAAAACGACTTGCCATTGTTTGTGCATTACCCGGGGTTTTTAAACAATTTGATTTATCCCCCCCTTTAAAGAGGCAGACAAGTTTTTAAAATTCCCGGGAAACCCTTTTCCTTTAATTTTTAAAAAAACAAATGACAGCCCTTTTTCTTTTATTTCCCCGTATAATTTCCTTTTAGCAAGTAGGTCAAGGTTCTTTGTCCCGCGGGGAACCCCCTAAAATAGGTTACCTCTTTAATCCTTTGGAAATGGGACCCAAAGGGACATAGACTGGGGAAGAACGGAGTAAATAAAAAGCTTAATAAAAAAATGCTTTAACCCGGCCGGTTTTGTCCCTGCAATTCCCCCTTTGGTTAGATTCCCCGGTTGCCCTTGAGATCCAAGGAAATTATGGGGGTTAACCCCAAAAGGTGTGGGGTCCCCGTTCGGGGGGCCCCCGTGATAAGTTTCCCCCTTTTGTAGATTTTTCTAGTTGCTGGGTGAATTCCCCAAATTTTTTGCTCCCGACCCCCGGGCGGGCCCGGGCCCGTACCTCTCTATATAGGGTACGAAAAAGTCGTTTCCCATAAGGGCGGTATGGCTTGAAAAAAAGAAGATGTTCTTTTTTTAATTTTCGCAGGTGAGTTTTATAAGTTTGGTTATAAAAGGGAAAGATGACATGGCAGTTTCTGGTGCAAAGGAAAACTTTTAGGCTTAATTTCAAGGTTTAGAGATATTCTACATAGCTAAGTTTGTTACGCCTTTTAGGTTTTTTCAGGGTAAGCGAGGGCCCCAAATTGTATTTGGGAAAGGGGAAAAAAGATTTTCAATGTTGGTTTTTTACATGCTTTTTAATTAATTGAAAAGGGATAAGATTTTGTTCCCCAAAAAGGGGAATTTTTTAAAAGTTTGGGGTTCAATTTTTAATTGAGTGTCTCCCCTTTTTTTCCCCCGTTTCCCCGGAGAAACCCCAAATTTTTTAGTTATTTTATGTTTTCTAATTTATTTTGTAATGTTGTAGTAAGCCATTTTTTTGTTTTTTTGGAGTTTATGTAAGCACTGTACCCTTTTGCCCTTTAAAACAAAATATGCTAAATTTTTTTGCTTTAAGGGAAACCCTAAACCCTTTAAAAAGGGTTTTAACCCCGTGCGGTGGAGAGAGTGTCAAGGGTTTTTAAACCGGACCCTATTGGTAGGTCGTGTTTGCATATTTTGGAGTCCTTCCCCTTTAAAATTTCCTTTTTTTTTTTTTTAAATTTTTTAAAGAAGGTTGGGTTTTTGGGAGTGGATATTTTTGAGTGCCTGGAACTGTATTGGGGTGTGATTAATGCTTGATTTGCATTGGGGGTGAAAATTTGGAAATGAGAAAAAATCAGTAAATTTTAAATAAAAGTTTGGCCCTGTTTGTGGGGTTTAATTTTGTACTTTTCAGTATAAAAAATAAAAGCCTGATAGGATGCTTACACTTAATATTTGTTTTAGACACTTTTGTGTTTCATAAGTTATGTGACATTTATTTGAAAATGGACATGATTTTGGGAAAGAGGTGTGGTCTAAATGTGGCAATGCATGCCAAACTTCTGGCATAGAATTTAGATGCAAAGTAGAGCAACTACATAGTTAATACGGTTGAAAAAAGACAAATGTCAGGTTCAACCCAAAGGGAGGGGAAAGATATGAATGAAGGGTGGAGTAGAAAGAATTTCTTTTCTTTGTTTTCCCAAATGAAAGCAGGTTTTGGAAAACCAAAAGGAAAAATCTAATCTGCCCCAAAAGGGGAAAATTTATTTTATGATCCCAAAATTACCACCAGATCCCCAAATTTTTTGGAACCCAATAGCGGGGGTTTGGGCTAAAAAAACTAGGGAAGGGTTAAAAATCTGCCAAAAAATTTTATTTGATGAGCAAAACTTGTGATAAATTCGGCCTTCCCTTTATTATAAATGTAAGTTTACGCTGTTTTTGACTTGTGTTTGGAATAGTTTAAAAGTTTAATTTTTCCCATGCAGAATTTTCTATAACATCATCAGAGGAGTTTGAGGCTGAAAGAACAAACAACATAAGAAGACACATCTACAGTGGACAGAGGGGAATCTTCTATACAAACTAGAGAAGATAATACAACCAGCACTTCAAAATCAACATTTGAAAGTTTTACAGATGCAATGCGGACAATGGTTGAGAATATTAATGAAAGAAAGAATGAGATGGGAAGAAAACACTGGTGTAAGTGATAGAATTATATGCTCAGCAGGTAGCATTTTAGGCAAGATGACAGAGACAGTATTATTAAACTGCTTATAAAATTACAACCACACTTTCTTGTTATTGATGGTAAAATAGTTTCACAAACTTGATTCTGATATAAAACATATAATGCTTTCTCCTAAAGAGGCAACTATAATGTTAATAATTTGGCTTCCTAGTAGTTTTTTTTTCACAGGGACCCTTCAACTACATATGGGTTCAGGGATGTAGCTATATGGGGTACAGAGGTAGCAGTTGCTACTGGGTCCTGCAGCCTGAGGAGGCCCAGAAGCTCTCCTGCCACACAGGAAGATACCAGTATTATAAATAATACATGGTAGCTGGGGGGCCCAATTTCACTTTCTGCATTGGGGCCCAGGAGCTTCAAGTTCCTTCTCCGTAGGGGTTGGTTAAGAGACGGGGTACAGAAAGTGAAAGAGTGAAAATTGTGTGTCATGCAGTTATTAGGGACACGGCTATAGACAATCTTTTTATTGAAATAATGGAATTATCTTTGTAGGATCATCTTTAGATCTCTACATCTAAATTTTAGAACATGTATAGGTAAACACACACATTACCACCAGAACAGACACTTTCAGATACGATAACATAATTGGTAAAGAAATTTACATATTTGGAACATGGCATATGAATGATGGCAGAGGAGAAAACCATGTAAGAGAGCATTTGAAAGGCTTATAACTTAGATAAGATAATAATGGCTATAAGTAAAGGGTACAAATATCTGTAGTGGACAATTACAGTTCCCGGGTGATTTAATTCCTATCTTTAACAACTATATGGATTATTCTGAATGGCCTTATATTAATGCGATAGGACGTGGCATCATATTAAACTTTGCATTGATACATGTCCTTCAGAAATTTAAACTTGTTTCATTATTGCAGAATCATGGAAGTCCTCCAAGCTGGTATTTGTCTGATCAAGAATTACTATATTGTAAAAATTCAGCAGATGCACAAACTACACTTGGGTTTTTTAGGGCCTTCCCATTTGCAAGAACCAATCCCAAAACAAATGTACTGTGTATTTTATCATCATAGTTAAACATAATTAGAGTATCATTTGAGGCAAAAATACCATTGGCCTAGTTTATCAAAATCTACCTGTGACTGTGTAAAACCACATCTTTTTTGTGCACAAACAAATCCTCAAAGGCAAATGCCTATTTTTACAAAGCATTCAGTAGCAAATGGAATATATAGAAAATGACTTAATTGGACCACTTACTCTGTCAAAGAGGTTTAAAATATATACTTGCTGTATATACTATGCTAAAATTGGCTGCATGTGCAATGTTATTTTCTGTAGGACTTTCCTGAAACAATTTCATCAGATTAAGAAGCTATTTTCACTGGACAGGTAATGAAATACCTCTGTGCCCTACCGGAGATTTAACAGAGATTTCACGTTTAATATCACCCACAGTCCTCAGGGATAGTGGAACAAAGGAATTATAAAATTAAATCCAAATTGTCAGAAATGTTGCATAGTATAAAAAATCATAGATGAATCACCTACCAGAGTTACCTATCAGCATGACCAAATGCTCTCCTTAGGAATTTATGACAGAAAGACAAGAAGCATTAGGCCATCCAAGGGAACTGCAATGGCCTACTCCTCTGAGATAATCTGTATTCAGAGATTAATTTCTTTCGCAATCAGGAGCAATACAACTATTTTTATATTTTACTGCCTGAAACATGGCTCCAACTGACCTCAAGCTATCAACTTCTCAAACAGTGTTTGAAAAGGAGCATGATTCATGCTAAAAAAAAATTTAAGGAAAAAACCACCATGCGATTTTAATTGGCTTTGTCTTTCTCTTAAAAAAAAAAAAAAAAAAACGTATGTTAAAAACATATGGTATAAATAAGATACACATGTTAGAAAAGATATTGATAGGATCTAATACAGGTGGACCTGTGAAATTAAATATCAAGAAAAACAGTCTACAATTCTGCTTGCTATGACCTACTTTACTCCACATGTCCCAATACTGGAAAATACTTTTGTAGATTCAGAGAATGAAAGGCGACTATTAGTACTTAGCAATCCATTTCATCTCAGTACATTAAAGGGGTTCTCCAGGATTATATTTTTATTTGTTATAGGGTTCACAACTATATTATATTAAAGGGATATTCTGATGAGGCTTTTGTCTGACGGGGCATGACTAAAAATAGAAAAAAAGAGCATACTCAACTTCGTGACGCTTCGGTGGCCACCCCGTTCATTTTTCTGTAGCACGGTAGGTTCATTGTTCACATACTATGTACAACCAATCAGAGGCCACAACGTCATGTGTACTTGACCACTGTAGCCTGTGATTGGCTGCACCTTGCATTTGAACAATGAACATTTTGTGCTACAATGAAATGAACGGGGCGGACACCGGGACGGAATGGGAGCGTCCATGGAGGTGGGAATGCTTCTTTTTTCTATTACCAATCATGCCCTGTCAGACAAACAAGTTTTTGTAAGTACCAGAACACCCCTTTACACTTTGTAATTAATACTAATTATAAATTATTTACCTGTCCTGCTGTGCAGAACCAGGCAAAGAGTCCTGTCCTTCCCTCTCCCCTGCAAACCATATGACATTCATTGTTCACATGGTCTCGCTGAATGTTACATCACACTCAGTGGGTTTGCTTTTAAGCCAGGCTTAGCTCAGGAACACTTCCCAGTAGTGGGTGTGAGCTGAGCAGAGAGATCTGGCTGCATTCACTCCTGCCAGCCTATTGTTTGAAAGTGAACAGAAGTAACTACATTAGTGTAATTACAGGAGAGGGGGAACTGTTTGTTTATCTTTAAGTCCTGCTGGCAGGACTTAATAACAGTAATTGGAGCAGAGGACAGCAGTTCAGAGCTATGGGGTTGTGTTCTGCTGTTATGAAAATGACTGAAGCTCTGTACGGTTTACATAGTGACTCCTGAGTCCTAGCTATCATCATTATCATGACAGCAAGTACAGAGCTGGGGGCATTACACACTAATGTCAGCACATAGATCCTAGCAGTGATAACTTTGGAGGGAAGTTCTAGATTGCAATGCAGTCGGGGAGTTGTAAGAAAGAGATGCTGGAGTATTACTGACACTCCCACAAGCAGGAAATTTCACTGCAAAAAGTGAATCGTATGATAGATGAATAAGAAGGTACAAGAAAAAAAAAACACACGAAGGTAGTGGAACATCCTTACTTTTCAATTTAAATGCTGTTTATAGTGTTCTCTGAGACCTTCAAACTCTCAGAGAACCCTTTTTCAGATGGTAGCCTGGTATACAAATCTAGAAGACTGATTAGTTCCTACATACTTTCAAATTTGTTCTACAATTACCATGTCCATGGAAAAATATTTAGTTAATTGGGCTGAAAGAAATCACAGAAAACAGACATTCTACATTCTTAACACAACATATGTAAAAGTTCTGACCAGAATATTGCGATCTCATGGTTTCTTTAACCCCTTACTGCCGCAGCCAGTCTCCCTGACAGAGAACCATTTTTGAAATCTGACATATGTCACTTTAAGTGGGAATAACTTTTACAACTTTTACTGATCACTGTGATTCAGAACATATTTTCTCATGACTCATTGTACTTTGTTAGTAAAAATATTGTTCCATATAATTCTTATTTACTTGTGAAAAAACATCAAAATATAGTATTTCTGCATACAAGTCAATTATTCCACAAAAATTGTTTATAACTGGCATCTCTCATATATCTACCATAGGTTGGCATAATTTTTTAAATGTCTTTCGATTTTTTTTTTTACAACATTAGGGGGCTTAGAAATTTAGTAGTAATTTTTACACATTTAAAAAAAAAAATTTGCAACATAGATTTTTTTAGGGACCAGTCCAGGTCTGATGTGGCTTTGAGGGGCCTGTATGTTAGATACCTCCATAATTTACTCCATTTAAAAAAAAACTACACCAAAGCAGCATTTAGGAAGTTTATTAATCCATTAGAGGTTTCACAGAAATTAAAGCAAAGTGGAGGTGAAATTTCAAAATGTTACTTGTTTTGCAGATTTGCAATTTTTATCAATTATTCACTGGAACACAGTAGATGATAACAGAGAAATGCAACTCAGTATGGATTCCTCCAATTCTGCAGTTTTTAGAGATATCCCATATGTGGCCTTAGTGCTATTTGGCTCGACCACAAGCCTTAAAATAGGAGGAGCACCTTCTGGACTTTGGGGTCTCATTTTCTTTACAATTTTCTTTAGGTGCCATTACAGGTTTGCAGACACCCAAAGTTGCTAAAACTGAATAAAGACCCCTAAAAAGACCCCATATTGGAAACTACACCCCTTAAGGAATACATCCAGGGGTGAAGTGAGTATATCGATCCCACAGGTCTTTCACAATTTTTTTTACAGTAGCGTTAGGCTGTGAAATTGAAAAAAATTATTTTTTTTAACCATCTGCAATTTTAGCTAAAATGTTTCATTTTTACCAGAAATTCTGGAAAAAAAGTACCCCAAAATTTGTAACACAATTTCTTCCATGTTTGACAAAATCCTAGATGTGGATGTAAACTGTTTTTTGGGCGCATGGCAAGGCGTACAAACGAGGAAACGCTATTTGGCTTTTGGAACATTTTTGTGGGTGCCATATCACATTTACAAAGCTTCCAAAGTATCAGAACAGAAGAAACCTTCCAGAGGTCACCCCATTTTGGATTCAATACTCCTCATGGATCTCATCTAGGGGTATATTGTGCATTTGGCCAAAAAAACGCAGTTCCACCATTATTTTTTGGGCTTCATTTTTACAGCCTTCACCATGCGGGATAAATGACATAACATTATTATGCAGGCTGCTATAATTACAATGATATAAATTTTATATAGTTTTTTAATGTTTTATTACTTTAAAACAATAGAAAAGCATTTATAGAAAATTGCGTTTTTATGTCCTCATAGTCTGATAGCCATTTTTTTTTCATTTTTCTGTATATGGAGCAGATTAAGGGCTTGTTATTTGTGGGATGAGTTGACATTTTTATTGATACCATTATGGGATTCATATGAAGCTTTGATCGCTTTTTATCTTGGTTTTTGTGTAGTGTTTTGAAAAAAATACAACATTCCTGGTAGTTTTTTTTATTTTTTACAATGGTTACCATGCGGTAAAAATTACATGCTAGCTTTACTCAGCAGGTTGATAAGATTTCAGCGAAATGTAATTTTTTTTTTTATATTTTACTGTTTTTACACAATAAAAACAGTTTTATTCAAAAAGGTCTGAGAGCCATAACATTTGATTTTTCTGTCTTCAGAGCTGTGTATGGGCTATTTTTTGCAGGATGAACTGACATTTTTATTGGTACAACTTTGGCATTCATATGACTTTTTGATCATTTTTTTTTCCATTTGATGTGCTGCAGGATGAACAAAAATCTAAATTCTGTGACTTTTTTTTAATATTCATTGTGTGGGTTAAATAATGTGACAGATTCATAAGTTAGGTCATTATGCACGAGGTGATACTAAAAATGCATACTTTAATTTTTATCTTTTTGGGGGCGAGTGGCGTTAGTAAAGAGGAAAAGGGCGGTGTATGTGTTTTTATTTTATTTTTCTGTTTGTGTTTTACTCTTTTTTACATTTTTTTTACTTTTTCATTTTTTTTTTTTTACTTTTCCCCATAGGGGACTTGTATCAGTGATCTTTAGATCACTGTTTCAATGGATAGCAGTACAAAGCAGTACTCCTCTCCATGGAAACTGTCAATCACTATACCCAGCCATGCCCACAGGGCACAGCTGGGCATAGTGATGTCACAGGCAGCCCGTAAACCATGCACAAGAAGTTTTGTTGGTTTCAATTGACAAGAGGAAAATTTCACCTTGGGATTTTGTTTGCAACTATGTATAGTCAAAACTCTCCAATGTTTTTAAATTATTAGCAAAGACAATGAAACTTAAGCAATTGGGAACTACTTACAATTCAGAAGTTTACATAACAGTATCAAGATTTATGGTTTAACAATTGTCTGTGCAACAGTTATATTTGTAAAGCTATATCACTAATTACAACTAATGGTACATTTCAAAATATTTATCATATGATTTAATTAGAATATAATCAATGACTCAGTATAAGAAAAAATTTACATTTTGAGTTGCTTAAAGTTTCCAACAAGTTTCTTTATTTGTCAACTCTGGCCAAAGTGATAATTAATTCATGCAGACATCATCATTTGCATTGTAAAAGTTTTATAGAAAAAGTGCATCCTGAAAATGAATAAGATGAAGATAAAACATGTTTTGTATCATTGAGAGAAGAAGATGAGGTTCAAGTGCAGTGTAAAAATAATTCAAGGAAGAAAAATCAATCTGGGTATTTAATTTCCACTGGGAAATCCTGCTAAGATTAATCAATATCATTTTAATTTTACAATACTAAAGATTTTGCGTAGTAACAAAACTCTTAATGTACCAAAATTTATGCCTACAGTGATAAACAATACTTTTTAGAAATTATAAGTAACTCAACTTAAAACAGATATTTTGTTCGAACATTAAAGTGCAAAGTTATGGTGAAAGAACAAAACTGCAAAATTTTGTCACTGATAATTCAAGCTAGGGTACTGCAGTATGGATTTTTATGTTACATCAAATTATTGCTATTTTTTTTATTATGTGTTAATACTCAAATTTGCATGTGTTAAAATGATTAATTAGATGAATATTACATGTACTACGTGTCACGGGTGCTCCTGTGACCCTCACACGCATCCATGTCCCGGTGGTGAGCGGTGCCGTTGTCATGGGGGCTGTCACGAGTGCCGTCGCCGCCCGCAGCCGCCCCCCTGCCCGCATGCCCAGGCCGCGGCGCTCGTTCACTTACCCGTCCACGCTCCTGTGCTTCCTGCTCCTGCCTGTCCCAGCCGCCGCTGGCGCACCCGCTGGTTGCCGGCCGCTAGTCCTATATAAGGTACACGCCCCCTACACTCGCTGCCAGATTGTTGGTGTAGATTAGTGAGCCTTGAGAATGTTGGAGTTCCATATTGATTACCCGTGTACCAGTCCGTTCTGCTACGTTTCCTGACCTTGCCTGTTTGCCTCCTGTCCTGACCGTCTGCCCGTCTCTGGCCACGAACCTCTGCCGCCCGTCCTGACCTCCTGCCTGTTTCCGACTACGTCTCTGGTTTACGATTCTGTACCACGCATTACCCCGGCCGCCATTGCAAGTAAGTCAGGGGTAGCGACCTGGTAGCCTCACGCCGCAGCAAGTCCATCCCGCTCTGCGGCGGGCTCTGGTGAATACCGGGGGCTATTTAGACTCCGCTCCGTGGCATGGCTTAACTATCATCGCTTGCGGTGGTCCAGCGAATCCACCAACCCGTTACAGCCGTGACCCGCATGTTGGGCCGCGGGCACGCTCACTGCTCCGCTCCTTCCCACAACTACCCAAATACCCACAAATACCCAACTCTACATCTCTGGCCCAGATGTCACTTCTCTACTCTCCCGGATCCCTGACTGTCTGTCCTCCATTTCCTCCCTCTTCTCATCACGTCTCCTAAAACTAAATGTGGAGAAAACAGAACTCATCATCTTTCCTCCATCCAACTCTACCCCTGCCTCTGATCTCTCTATCTCAGTCAACGGCTCTACACTCTCACCTGTTCCGCAAGTCCTCTGCCTTGGGGTAATCCTCGACTCTGCTCTGTTCTTCAAACCGCACATCCAAACCCTCACCTCTGCCTGCCACCTCCACCTGAAAAACATCTCTCGCATCCGCTCATTCCTCAACTATGACACTACAAAACTGCTGGTCCATGACCTTGTCATCTCCCGCCTAAACTACTGCAACATCCTTCTCTGTGGCCTCCCAGCAAGCACCCTCACTCCCCTCCAATCCATCCTTAACTCTGCTGCCCGTCTTATCCACCTCTCTCCTCGCTACTCCTCTGCCTCTCCCCTCTGCCAATCCCTTCACTGGCTTCCCAATGCCCAGCGAATTAAATTCAAGCTACTAACCATGACCTGCAATGCTCTCCACGACCTCTCCCCTCCATACATCTCTGCCCTAATTTCCAAATATTTCCCCTCACGCAATCTCCGCTCCTCACAGGACCTTCTCCTCTGCTCTCCCCTTATCAGCTCATCACACAACCGTCTCCAAGACTTCTCCCGTGCTTCACCCACACTCTGGAACTCACTGCCCCAACACATCAGACTCTCCTCCAATTTCACCAGCTTCAAAAGCAACCTGAAAACCCATCTCTTCAGTCTTGCCTATAACCTACACTAGCCTTGTTTTTCACTACTTCCTCCCAAAAATGTCTCCCCCACCTCCTTTTCTTTCCCCCCCCCTTACAGTTGTAACCCCGCGGGGGGGGTCCTCTCTCCCCTTTCATTTTAATTTCATTTAAACACTATCATTGTCTCATTTACTTATTTTTAATAAAACCCCCTCAAATGTACAGACCTGGGAAACAATTGGGGGCCCTTTAAAAAAATAATAATATAATAACACTTTCCGTCCCCACTCCCCCCCCCCCAATTCTCGCCCCAAAAGTATGTCCCTCACTAACCTTTAAATTTTAAGGGCCACACCCCGTGATTGGGGATCACCGGACAAACCATTTAAACCCCACCGCTCCTGATTCCCTTCTGGGTCTTTATGCCTTAGCCTACGAGAAAGGGTTTTCCCGAGTGTTCTAGGGGTTTTTTGTACGGCCATTTTCCTCCTCCTTCAAAAACGAACTTTTTCTACTGTCCTGACCTTTCCGCCTATTCCCCAAAACATTTTATATACATTCGTACCACCTGCCCCACTGCCGCCACCGAAAGCAAGTCACGTCAGGGGTAGCGACCTGGTAGGACACCCACCGCAAAAATCCAACCTCCTTTACATGCTACATTTTTTCACAACCGTCACATCCTCAGAGGGGAATTTCACACATATTGGTTTCATAAAAAGTTTAATATAAAACTGAACAAAAGCTAAAATCAAAAAAGAATCATTGAAAAAGGTTGCATTAACCAAAACATTTCCCCTTTCTTAAATTTTAAACTGTTTTCATATAACTAGAATTTAAATTGTGAAGCGGGAAAAAATTTTCTTTTTTTTTTTTTTAAATATGTCTTGTGAATAGTGGGAGCGAGTTGCGTTGGCTATCGAGATCGAGTGATAGTCCGAAATAGTCGGTGGGCCGCTATCGGATAAGGTTTTTCGATAGTGATCGATCGATTATGAGCGAATTACCATTAAAGTCCTATGTGATAGCAACAACACCTTCATTATTACATACCCAAACTAAAGGCTGGAAAGCTGACAAATAACATCACAACAGTCAAATGGATACGTGCTACATCTTAGGCAACACACTTAGGTTATAAAAGTCACAGAAAAAAAAGTCACAGACCATTCACTATCCCTGTCTTGTACTCTCAGCATGACCCTGATAAACCTGCAGTCACCCACAAATTAAAAAGTTACAGAAAGGCAGTATGATTAACCATCATGTTACTTGAACTGACATTTTGAATATCCTGTCCTGGAACTGCAGCATGAGCATCCAAACCCGCATGACCCCCCAATGTTAAAAAGTGCCTGCAAAAGGAGTCATTCAAACCACCATTTTAGTTAACTGGGACACATAAATATATCTGTCCCCTTACCCGCAAAAATGACCATTATACCTGTCTGACCCACAGTTTTAAAAAGTGCCAAAAAAGGATCTTTCACCACCATTTTAGTTGAACTGACCATTGAACTAGAACTGTCCTTGCCACAGCATGAACCAGGTGGCACGGATTTACAGTGGGTGGCGGTGAGAGCCTCAGGCTGGCTCCGTCATCTATTAACACGCAAGGTTAAAATGGCCCTGTAACGCAGCATCGCAACAAAAAACTGTCGTGCTGAAGCAGAGTGCGGAAGCGGTAGTGTGAGAACTCCAGCCTTCCTCAGTATCACATTCAAGACCTGGGTAAGCCTCGTCCCCACCCGAATAGTGCGGACCAATTGAGCTCCACTTGAAATACTGGAGGTTAACGCGCCTGTAAACCCAGTGTGCCTTTTTGCTTGGAATTCTTTTTCTCATTTTAAACTCACGTGCTGGAGAAATTGGTCTCTGTACTTTGTGTCTCTGTCCGTGCTCCATACCCCATTCCTCCTGAATAACCTACATCTGGTCGCAGTTTTTCCTGTACCCTCCCTGTACAATTCAGGGGGAATTTTTTTACCAGCTATTTTGTAAAATGCAATTTTTTTTAATAGTTTAAATTCTAGAAAACACATTTTTTAAAATAGGATGGAATCCCACCATGTCTTTGGTTCACTTTTTTTCATTGTATTAAATGTTTGTCTCACTACAGGGATTGGATACCTATGTTAAAGATCTGCAAAAACAAGTCATTTTTGCAATATGTGTACATTAACCGTGTCCTAAAACACAATTCCAGTGTTTCCTGTCAGCACCATCACCCTTGAGCCACTCATGACAATTGTGAAGAACACATGACTGTTAGAAACAACAATTTTTAGAATAGGACGCTTTAGTATAGGCTGCTAGTCACAGCAAAATGCCCCCAAAAAATTCAAAGCATGACCCTTGAGCCCACTTTGGACAACTGTGGAAGAACAACTGTCTGTTAGAAACAACATTCTTTTAGAATAGACCTGTTAGTAATACTGCATGTCACAGCAAAGATGCCCAAAAAATTCAAAACATGACCCTGAAGCCACTTTTGACAATTGTGAAGACAAATGTTCTGTTAGAAACAAACATTTTTTTAAGAATAGGACCCTGTAGTATGCCGCATTTCAAAGCAGTATGAAACCCAAAAAATAATAAAAATCAACATTCTCACAGCCCACTGTTAAAAAATTGTGATGGAGAAATGGCCACTCAAACCACATTTCTGTCCAAAGTGACCATGATTATTGCTGTATCTCACAGCTACATTACCCCAAAAATTATAAATATGACTTCTCAGACCACTGTTTAAAAATTGTGATGGAGAAATGCCACTAGAAAGCCACATTCTGTTTCCAAAGGACCATGATTACTTGCTGTATCTCACAGCTACATGACCCCAAAAAATTATAAATATGACATCTCAGCCACTATTAAAAATTGTGGATGGAGAAATGCCACATAGACGCCACATGTCTGTTCCATCGGACCATAAGTATAGCGGTATCTCACCGCAACATGACCTCAAAACCCATTGTGACAATGCGAAAACCTTCTTAGATAAAGTGAGGAAATGGAATACGTTTTGTCATGAAACCGTGTGCTGTCCTTTTACATCTACCTCACCAGCAAAAGAGAAAAAAGAGAAAAGAAATAAAAATTGCAGTAAATAAATGATCATTTTAAAAAAAGTTATCAAGACGACCACTTCTGTTTGAAAAGGAATGTGAAGTCGACCGGCAACTAATCGGTGACCTCGGCAATTGGGGCCACCACATCATCAGAGTCCACTGCCTGATTCATCTTGATGAAGATCCAAACGAATCTACATTATCTGGGGAAAGCCGGATGTCGTTTGTCTGTAATGACACCACCAGCTGTGCTAAAGGTCCGCTCAGATATGACGCTGGCTGCGTGCCAGTACAACACCTCTATTGCTGTGACGAGCCAGCCTCGGCCATCTTCCATTTTGGTACCCAGAATTCTATTGTGTCCGGAACACAGTGCAAAAACATCGTTGTTGAGACCAGATAGTCCCGTGCACCCATGATCTTAAGCTGATTCTCTGTGTGTTTGGATGTGTGCCCTGCATTGGCATTCGTTGGTAGGTGGTAAACAAAGATTGCCAAGAGTTCCACCCATTAGCTTCCGCCACCTTGCCTGCTGCTGCCGCTACACCTACTTGGCACTCACTTGCTGTCCACGTCGCTGATGTTGTTCCAACGCACCATTGACATTTTGGGGAAGTGAAGCAGACGCAACAGATGTCTCCATTTGATCAATTCAGCAAGGTCTCCATTTTCCTGCATTTTACTCTCTATTTGGGTGGGTGTGGAAGGAAAGTGCTGAGTTTTATGTTTTGTACCGGGATCCAGTAGTGTGCCACCCAGTAACTGTTGTTCATTTTTGAGATGGTCCATAATGCGAGGATCATGTTGGAGGAAATGGGAGCATCCAAGCACTCATTGAGAGATGGACGCCTTGAGTTTCCCAAGCCTGCTGGGTCAGGGCACTAGCAAACTGATCTTTCTCATCTTCCACCTCCTCCTCAAATTCGCGCCAACCTCTTTCCAAGGCAGGGACGTCGGTAACATCAGTGTCTAGGATACCTCCTCCTCCTCCTCCTCTGCTGCCATCCCGGCACAGCTTCAACACCAGCCCTGACTTGCCTGAGATGAGCACCCTGAGAGCTGATGCTCACCTTGGCCACTAGCCTCCTGGACCCCGAACCACTGCCTAATGAAGACCGATGAAAATTGGTGAAACTGTCGGGCCTTGTGGATTTTGACGTAGAGAAAGGCTCCATGGTCCGCATCTGTGGTCCGTAACCTCTCTCCTTCGCTGGCGACAATGATGTTTCAGAGTGTCCAACGATCGTTCTAGAACAAGATCAGCCAGAATGCTCATGGTGCACAAGGGCATTGTTCCGCACTGACCATTTTGGTGCTTCTCAAAACTGGCACAGGATTGTGCAGAGCTCTTTCTCCTTCCTCCACTCTCGGTGGTTCAAACACACCCGGTCCGGCACCGCTGCTAGTCAGGAGCCATGTGTCACTAAATCGTACTACGGTAAGGCAATTGCGCTGCTGTCACAATCGCTGGAGCATGTGTAGGTGGAATTTCCAAGCGTGTTTGCCACGTCAACAAATGAAACGTTGATCCACCCATAGGACCTTGGAGGGAAAGAACCTGCACCATCCCTGCCGGTTTTGAAGAGCGTGCGCCGAGCCT
This sequence comes from Phyllomedusa bahiana, assembly GCA_025379985.1. NCBI lineage: Eukaryota > Metazoa > Chordata > Amphibia > Anura > Hylidae > Phyllomedusa > Phyllomedusa bahiana. The sequence continues at coordinate 26,261 of JAODAL010040379.1, forward strand.
GAGAGAGTCAACGTCAACCCCCAGAGACATCCACCCAGCTCACCCAGTTAGCTGGTCACAGAGATATAGCGGCCTGGCCGTGCTTACTAATTCCATGTGTCCGGTGGTGAAATGGACTTTTCCAGACACTGATGCAGACAACGTGCCTGAAATTTTTTAGATGACACGAGGCTGGCAGGGCAGGTACGGCTTTTCATGGCAAAGAAAATTGCCTGCTCGGACATCTTGTATTGGGGGCAAGGCGAGGCCATGACGTGGCTGACCCATCTGTGGTCCAACCAGACGGAAAGGCAACATTTCAAAGGCCAAAGCCTGGCAATGCCACATTCCATGGCGCTTTTGGCATTTGAGTTTTGGGTTTAAAAAGTGTTCTTTCTTGTCTTGCTCCCAATCCTGGAAGACAGAAGGCTGGCTGCTAGACTGGCCTGGCTGTACGGCGTGCAGTCGTCAAACTGGCGGAAGGAGAAGGGGTAGTATGGGTCACTGGTGTGCTGGTGGTACTTCGGCAACCGGTGAGGCTGAAGCGGAGCTGATCCCTGATCATGACTCTGAGAGACCAATGGGCAAGCTGAGGAACCATGGTGGTGCGGATGAGAGGAGGCTGAGACAGAGGGTGGAGATAGTGGCTAGGAGGCCGGCCGTCGTCTGGCCTTTTTTTGGCCAAGTGTTCCCCTCCATTTCACACATGCATTCCGCTGCAATGTGACTAGAACATGTTGGTGGTTGTTAACCACTTAAGGTCTTGCCTCTACTTATGCGTTTACCGCAAAGGCGGCATATACATCGCTGGTGAATCAGAGGCTGCTCAAAGAAGGCCCAGGCTTGAGAGTCCTGGACCTTTTTGACGGCGAAAGCGACGAGCGGGGTTGCGTGACCGTGCCGGGCTGGCAGAATCATATCAGCGGACTTCTGCGACCGCCCTCTCCCTTTTTGTGGCGGGACCCATCGTCTTCCTCCTCGTCCACTGACCGAAGACGCTCGCAACAAAATTCTGCGGAAAAAGACCATGAATGATTCCAGCAATGTCGTCATCATCATCATCATCAACACAGGTGACCTTGGTCGACTGACTTTCTGCATCCCATCCGAAGCTCTTGCCTACAAGCAAGGGACACTGCAAGGCGTTTCCGACCACTCGCGGGTATTTTTGCCGATTGACCCGGCTTCCTTCACCTCCCTCTGATGGCATCAGTAACTGGGGCGACAGATGCCGACTTAATCAACCTCTTTATCTTTTAACATGCCTCTGAACCCCAATCGCATTGTGTCATCAAATAGGTTCTTCAGAAAATGATTACCATCAGTGGTGGGGGTACCGAGTTAGCACAGGGGCAATTGTGGGGTGGCTTCGATGTTGGAGGCGGGGGAGTCTGATGATGTGTCTGGGGATGGGGACGACATTTGTGGGGCCGGGTGGTATACTGAATAAAACTTCCGCGAGGACGGATAGAATTCTATAAAAAACCAACAATATAATAGATAAAGAGCCAAGATGCGACATACATATGATGGAGGGTGAGCGTCACACACTGTCCAAGAAATAATTGCGATATAGTCTTCGACGCGCGCGCGGGTGACGAGTGACCTGCTTGAGCGACGATGTGGGAGCGTGAGGTGCAGAGCTGCGAGAGCAGCTCTCAATCACAGGCGGCCCTAGGGTCTCTCAGGTGCGTGGTAGAGGGGGGGGTGTCGTCCAGTGAGACTTGCGAGGGGAGCGTGTGGGGACGTGATCCGCTGGCATGCGTGTTGTCCGCCAGCACTTGGGAAGGAGCACTTTCTCATCGTACCTCTACCTCCATGCTCTAGCCCCCCTCTTTGCTCGCTTACCACTTGCATTTCGCTCCATGTTCCGTATTATAAAAATTTGAGAAGTATGGAATAGTTTTTGGGAAGTCTCTTATAAAAGACGGCAAATCACAGCTATTCTCAAATCCCTCTAATCAAAACAAAATTGCTGGATTCAAATTTAACTCAAGTGGCTATCAACAAATCTGACTGGGCAAAAGTCATAAAACACGTATCTGTTAGTGTTTTTGGTATATAAAAAAACGGTATTTTTTTTGCATCCTGTCAATTCACCTGTGTGAATATAGAATGGCTGTTTAAGATTTACGTAGATGCTTGCGTCAATAAACAATGTGAGTGTGCAAAAGTCCAAAAAACACGTAACTGTTTTTTTTGATATAATAAACGGTATTTTTTGCACCTTCAATCAACCTGTGGTGAATAATAGAATGCTGTTTTAAAAAGATTTACGTAATGCGCGTCCCACTGAACAATGCTGGGTGTGCCAAAAAGTCAAAAACACGTAACTGTTATGTTTTGATGTATAATCAAACGGTATTTTTTTTTGCACCTTCAATTCACCTGTGGTGAATATAGAATTGCTGTTTTTAAGATTTACGTAGATGCTGCCGTCAATGAACAATGCTGGTGCGCAAAAGTCAAAAAACACCTAACGTTATTTTTGGTATAATAAACGGTATTTTTTTGCACATTTCAATTCACTCTCACCTGTGTTAATATAAATTGCTGTTTAAGATTTACGAAGATGCTGCTACAATGAACAATGCTGGGTGCGCAAAAGTCAAAAAACATGTAACAGTTATGTTTGAATAATAAACGATATTTTTTGCACCTTTCAATGCACCTTTGGTGAATAAAGAATTGCTGTTTTAAGATTTACGTAGATGTCTGCGTCAAAGAACAATGCTGGGTGTGCAAAAGTCAAGAAAACCACGTTAACTGTTTATTTTTGATATAATCAAACGGTATTTTTTTGCACCTTTCAATTCACCGTGTGGGAATATAGAATTGCTGTTTTAAGATTTACGTAGATGCTGCGTCAATGAACAAGCTGGGTGCGTCAAAAGTCAAAAAACACGTAACTGTAATTTTTGATATAAAAACGGTATTTTTTGCACTTATCAATACACCTGTGGGAATATAGAATTGCAGTTTAAAGATTTACCGTATATGCTGCTCAATGAACAATGCTGGGTGCGCAAAAGTCAAAAAACACGTAACTGTTATGTTTTGATATAATAAACGGTATTTTTTTGCAACTTTCAATCACCTGTGGTGAATATAGAATTGCTAGTTTTAAGATTTACTAGATGCCTGCGTCAATAAACAATGCTGGTGCCGCAAAAGTCAAAAAACACGTAACTGTTATGTTTTTGATATAATCATACGGTATTTTTTGGCACCTTACAATTCACCTGTGTTGAATAAAGAATGCTGTTTTTAAGATTTACGTATATGCTTAGCGTCAATGAACAATGCCTGGGTGTCGCAAAAGTCAAAAAACACGTGGACTGTTATGTTTTGAATAATAAAAACGTTATTTTTGCACCTTTTCAATTCACCAGTGGTGAATATAGAATTGCCTGTTTTAAGATTTACGTATGATGCTGCGTCAATGAAACAAATGCGGTTGCGCAAAGTCAAAAAACACGTAATCTGTTTATGTTATGGTATAATAAACGGTATTTTTTTTTTTTTTTTTTTTCGCACCTTTCAATTCACCTGTGGTGAATATAGAATGGCTGTTTTAAGAATTTACATAGATGCTGCGTCAATGAAACATATTGCTGGATGCGCAAAAGTAAAAAACAACAACGTGAACTGTTATGTTTTGGTATAATAAACGATATTTTTTGCACCTTTCAATTCACCTGTTTGAATATAGAATTATGCATGTTTAAGATTTACGTTTTAATGCTGCGTCAATGAACAATGCCTGAGTCGCAAAAGTAAAAAATTCACGTAACGTTATGTTTTGGTATAATAAACGATATTATTTTGCACCTTTCAATTCACCTGTGGGTGAAGATAGAATTGCTGTTTTATAGATTTACGTAAGGCCTGCGTCAATGAACAATGCTGGGTGCGCAAAAGTCAAAAACACGTAACTGTGATGATTTTCGTACTATACACGGTAGTTTGGCACAAACACCCTGTGCTGACTACAAGATAGCTGGAGTTGTAATTTTAACTGCAAGGTGGATATATCACAGTCCACAGGTGTAATAGGGTAAAATTGAAAATGAAAGCACCTATCTGAAAAGGTATACTGATAATAAAAGTGGAGTTTTGCAGCTAACAAAGAGCCCTCATTTACTAGAAATGATTGTATCCAATAAAATTTTCAGCTCCCCAATACCGGGAAATATTTCAATAGCAAATTTTAATAATAAAGAATTCCACTCAATGTCTACACTAAGTTTGGGTAAACTTTTCCATGTTTCTTTATAGATAGACTTGCTGTGTTCCCCCGCGGCCCCCCCCCCCCGTCCCCCCCGCCGTGAATTACAGGGGAAAAAGCTGCTTTAAAATTTTAGCTAATACAAAAAAATTTCAAATTCAAATTTAACAAAATTGGGAAGGATCACACAAATAAAAGGGGGTTTCTTTGCAGAAAAAGACAAATTTTTCGCTGAGCTTTGGGCCCAAAGGGCAGAGCGCGGGTCCTACCCCCTTGAGACGCTGAGAGACACGGGGCTGAAACAGGAAACGCTGTTCTATGAAAAAAACGAGGTCATTGTTTTTTTCCAGAAAATCCAACCCCATACAAACCCGTTTTTTTTTTATTTTTTTGAAAATTTTTTTTTTTTTTTATTTTTTTGTGGCCGCCAAAATTACAGGAAGCTCCGAAAAAGGCCGATCTAATAGATGATCCTAAATTTTTAAACCTTTAATTAGATACGGGAAATTTCGATCACCTAAAAACCGGGGCGATTTCAATTTTTGTCGATAAAAATCGCTAAACAGATTTTGTAAAATATTTATACAAGTAATAAAGTTTTTTTCATAACTCTGATAATCAACTTACGGATGATATGAATTAATATTTTGATCTTGAAAATAGAGTGCAGCCTAGTTTTGTATTTATGGTCTACAATTTTTGGGCTTTGCAGCTCATATTTATATAACGAGTGCGGAGGACATACACAAACAGTTCTCTGAGAAGCAAGCTGAGACTCTTCCCCCTTTCCGTCCCCCCTCATCGTCCTGACTGTTTCCCACTACATGTCCTCCCCGAAGCAGAGTCTATCTATTGTCAGTATCAAAGACTCAGGCCATGTGGGCCTACGTCCAAGAAAAACCTCCATAAGGGGTTTATTTGTAAGTCATCCTCTCCAGCCGCTGCTGGGTTCTTTTTCATAGAGAAAAAAGATGGTTCCCTACATCCATGTATTGATTACTGCAGTCTCAATAAAATAACCATAAAGAACCGTTACCCCTTGCCGTTGATTACTGAACTCTTTGACTGGTTCCGTGGAGCCAAGGTTTTTTTCAAACTGGACTTGCGAAGAGCTTACAATCTCATTCAGATCTGTGAGGGGGATGAGTAGAAGAAGACCTTCAACAAACATGATGGGCATGAGTACCTGGTTATGACCCTCGGACTCTGTAATGCACCAGCGGTCTTTCAAGAATTCGTCAATGAACTATTCAGGGACATTCTTTAAACATGTTTATTAAGGTAATGAAGCATAAAGCATATACAGTATAATCATGCCAATTATACAACGGTATGGCAACAAACAAATATAACATTATTAATACTAACACTATACACTGTTAGAACGGGAACAACAAATGAGAGATGAAAACACTTCCAATTAGTGGCAACAAGGGAGAAATACAAGAGACAATAATCAGTGTGTATGGCACAAGGTGTGAAAATTACACTCTGTGAAGAAAGGGCTAAGAAACATAATAACTAGATGACATCTACAGGGACCAAAGGTTTTGCTTTTGAGGCATAGGTAGGGAGGGTCCGCAAGGCATAGTTCACATGCACAATTAAAGTTGACACGACGCCTAATCTCTAAAATGGTGGGTATGGTTGGGTCTTTCCAAGTGTGGGTTGCTATGAGAATGTGGAATACAACTGTCCTAAACAGACGGGGAACATCAACAGGCCTATATCTAAAACTGCTAACTGAGGAGTTAGTTTAATCTCCAGTTTGGTTATGTCAGTAATTAGAGTGCAGCCCACTGCAGCCCATAATTTCTTTACTTCCGGACAGCCCCACCAAACGTGCAACATACTACCTTGTTGTCCACAACCTTTCCAACATTGACTTGAAGAGCCAGGAAACATATTAGCCAACCTTGTAAGAGGGAGATACCAGCGTAAATGTATTTTATGCATTAATTCCTTGTGATTGGAACATTTAGGGCGACATGTATGATCGGGATTTGCTGAGATTTCAGTGCCCCAATCTCTCCATAGACTACAATGGGACAAAGTAGCTCATGCTCTGATTGGCCAGAATAGCCAAGCCCCCGCTAGCTCAACCAATCAGCTCTTTTCTGCCTTTTTTACTGTATTTTGAACTGTCCCACCTTTGCATTTGATTTGTCAAATTCTCTTATTATAAGGTTCACTGCGCTCCTTTTCTGTTTGGGCCGGGATAGCCAACCCCCCGCACTAACCAATCAGCTCTTTTCGCATTTTACGTATTTTGAACTGTCTGGCCTTTTCATTCATTTCAGTACTCTCCATAGTTAATTGGGTCCTGTCACTCCTATTCTGTTTGGCTGGTTTTGCCGCCCAAAAGGGAAAAAGCTTCAAGAATTTAAATTTTACTGTTTTCCCCGGCAATTTTCAAGACCCAAATTTCCCGATGTTGCGCCGTCTTGTTTTTTTTGTTAGTGATTTTTTTTATGCTTTTTTTAAAAGTTTTGAGCATTTTTCAGAAAGTTTTACAATAAAAAACGTTTTTTTTTAAAACTCCATGCCTCACGGGGGCGAGAGCTGAGATTTATTTTTTGAGCATCTTTTATAATTTCCCTTTAATTTTTAAAGATCCACCTTTTCCTATATTTATTGTTTTTAAGACGCTTTGATTTTTTACTTTTTTTCATTCATTCATTCATTTGAAAGACAACTCTTTTTGCTATTCACTAAAAATTTTTTAATAAATTTCCCTCGCTTTTTTCCCCAGCCTGTCCGAATGGGGAAAAATTTAAGGCCCCAGTCCCTTCTGGGGCCTAAGTCCCGGACTGCCCCTTCACACACTGGCACCCACATTTGGCCCTTTCGCCGAATATATGAGTGCCCCCCCGGGGCGGCGAATCTTAGGCGCAGCCCGATTTCCCTAAGCCCACCATGCGCCTCAAAACATTTGGCGAGGTGCTGTGGATTTTTTAAACCGAAAATGTAAAAGCACCTCTTCGGGGGCGAATCTTAAGGCGCGGGTCCCGCACGCGCCTTCCCCACGCACCTCACCCCCGGGAAAGGGCGCGGTGGGAATTTTTAACCCGAAATTTTGACCCGCCCCTCGGGCGCCGACATCCATAAAGCGCAGTTTTTGGACTTTCGGCACTGGAAACTGCATTTCCGACGCGGCGGCCCTTCATATTTTTGGGCCCTTTGGGAGAATTTTAAAAAAAGCTCCAAAAAAGGGTTCCCACAAAACCAAGGGAAAATTTATTAGATAACTTTTTTCCCCCTTTTTTAATTCAAGGGGGGCCCGATTTAAAAAATTTTTTGGGATCCGAAATTAGCAATGATATTTTTAGGGGAAAATTTCCTTATGAACCCCCTCTTTTTTATAAAAGGAAGTTATAAAAGTCCCATGGGCATTATGCAGATTAGGCCAGTGAATCCCTGAGACATGTGGCGAATCTGTAAAATTGAAAAAAAGAAATGAACGAGGCACTACTGCCCTGGAGAGGTTGAAAATGAATGGAGAAATTTTCCCCGATAAAATTTGGGTCAAAGAAATAAAAACATATGTTTTCCCAAAGGGCAAAAGGGGAAAATTTCCCGGAAATTTCCAAAAAATAAGTGCTTTAAATTTGGGGAATACCCTTTTTCCCCTCGCGGAACCCAGTTATTTTTTAAAAATTTTTTAAAACAACCATTTTTTAAAAAAGATCAGATAAAGATGAAAGGGGGGGGGAAGGTAATGGCGCCCCAAACTAAGGAGGACTTAAGATGAAATCTACTTTGGGCATGGGGTAAAGGAAAGGGGGATTCAAGAGATGACCCAAAATGTCGTGTCAGGAATTTTGCCATAAGGTAAGGCTTGTTCTAAGAGAAAAGGCAACGTTTTTAAAAATGCCAAATTTGGAACTGCTAAACCGCCCTTTTCATAATTATGAAAAAAATAGTTGACGTTAAACCAGGTTTAAAGTTTCCCTTCCAAATGAAATCGGAAAATAAAAGTTGGGGAAATTTTTTTAATTTAAAGGGGAAAGGGATTTTAAATAGGGGATGGCTCAACAGATATAAATTTAAAATTTGGCAATAGGGGGGTCATTTTAAAATTTCATTTATCCTACCCCGCCAGCCACTTTTAAGGATGTGAGAAGATGGGGAATAATTAAACCAAAACCCTTTTGGGGAGGAGTGCGAAAAACTTTAATTTACAAGGTATTCAAAGTTCATCCACCCATTTTTAAAACCCAAAAAATCCAGTTCTTTTTTTTTAGAGGCATCATTTTTAACAAAATAAAAGGAGGGGTTTTTGGAAAATTTTTGGGGTTTATAGTATGACAAACTGGGGAAAACATCTATTTTTCCCCCATTATTGCTGTAAAGGGGGGGCCCGGTCAATGAAGATTTTTCAAAACGTTTATCAGGGATATAAACTAATTTTATGAGGGGTAATTTTTTTACCAATTTTACCTGAGATTTTGGATTTTTTTTTTATTTGTTCAGCCAAAGGGGTCCTACAAAGAAAAAAAAATAAGGGGGGGAGGGGAAACCCCGTCGTTTGATTTGAGAGGGGAAAAATTAATTTATAGAAAACCCGAGTTCAGTACCCCGGGGTGGGGGGGTGTAAAGTGCTAAAAAAGGGTTGTAGAAGAAAAAACCCGAGAAACCCAAATTTTTTTTGGCTAGTTTTAATAAGTCCAATTAACCCTGTCAAAAGCCTTCTCTGGTCAAGGATAAAAAAAACATGATATCAGAGAAGGGAGCTTTTTGTTTAAGTCAGTAAGCGCGATAGGTTCCCTTTCCTGCCCTCCAACAAAGCCAACTTGTCCTATGTACTAAGGAAAGGGAAAACAAGCCAGACGAGTTCTATATTTTTTGGATTAATTTTTTGTCTTTTTTAAGAGTGAGATGGGGGCTGTAATTAAAAATTTTTTTTGTTTACCCGGTTTGGGTATTGTGGCAATAACGGCAGCCAGCATTTCCGGCAAGGGGGCATTGGAATGAGCGATCTCATTGCACAAATGCATTAGGTGAGGGGAAAGCAGGTCTGAGAATATTTGGAGATACTCATTAGTAAGACCATCAGGCTTTTTGGCTCTCACCTAACGTGAAAGGCTTGTTAAGATCTGCTAACTGTGATGCTGACAGTTTAGGGAGACGGATGGAATTAAGGAATGAGTTAATCTCAGGCTCTGAGGGAGAAGGGGAAACTTTTTTCATTATCATGTATGTTGTAAAAATTAGAATAGTACTAGGCAAATTGGTTGGCAATGTCTGTAGGGTTCATTACTCTTTCTCCTGAGGATGTAGTCAAGTGGGTGATGCGGGATTTCACATGTTGCGACTTGATTCTGTTTGCTAAGAGCTTTCCTGGTTTTTCTCCTTGGATGTAGAATTGTCATTTTAATTTAGCTAAATTAAATTCATACTTTTGGAGATAAATGATACGTAATTTGTTCCTGAGGTCAGCTAAGGTGTTTTTATTTAGTAAGGACGGGTTATTTTAAAATTCTGTGTCTACTTTTTTTTATCTCTGCTAATAGGTTTTCAACCACAATTTGTTGTGTCCTCTTTTCTTTGATAGCAAGCTGATTGAAGATACCCCGGATATAAGCCTTATGGGCGCACAATAAGATACCATGGGAGGAGGCAGTTGGGGCATTTATCGTGAAAAAATCTTTAAGTCGAGAGGAAAAAAAACTAGTGTTGAGCGATTATTATCGACAAAGTTGAAATCGGCACGGTATTTACGTTGATCGGATTTTTTAGATCACGCGATAATTTAGGTTAAAATCTGTGCATAATCTATTAAAATCGCGCCCTTTTCGGTGCCCTTTTGTCATTTTGGCGGCCAGCAAATCAGCTTACAGAATAGAGCAGGGTGAGATGTGTGTGGCGGGCCTAATAAATGGGATGTTTTCGCTGCGATTGCTGGAAAAAAACACATGACTCGTTTTTACATAGAACAGGGCCCTTTCCTGTTCATGATCCAGTGCTGTCAGCGTCTCATAGCAGTAGGCGTGCGCTCTGCTCTGTTCCCAAAAAGTCAGCAAAAAGCTCAGCGAAATTATTTTATTTTTTCACAGAGACAGCTCTACTTTAGCTGTGACCCTTTGAAGTTAGTTAGATCAGAGAATTGCTGATTTTTGGTGTTAGGCCCGAGAATTTTAAAGGGCATCTACCGCTGTAAAGTCACAGAGGGGAGCGGGGGGGGGGGGCCGCGGGCGAACACAGACAAGCTCTATAAAGGATACTGGATATTGTACAGCCAAAACTTTGTTTAGACATTGCCTTATATTAGGATACAGATCTTTTCTTGTAACTGCAGGTCTATTTGTTAGGTGCAAACTCACTTTTATTCTCAGTATACATTTCAGATAGGTTTTTTTTTCAATTTTTAGTCCTTTTTTGATATACACCCCTTTCACTTAAATTTTAAACACAATTTTGTAGTACCAAGGTTGATAGGTGCCAAAAAATACCTTTTAAAATCCGTAACATTTCAGACAGGGGGTTTTTTTCACTT
>JAODAL010040380.1:0-36963 GCA_025379985.1 Phyllomedusa bahiana
TGGGGTCATGGGGTTTCCCAGGAAGGGATAGCATGTCCAGTTAAGTAAGTGATGGTTCAAATAATACTCCTTCTGGCCTTTTTAATTTGTGGGGATGGGGTTTTGGGGGTCGGCTGGGGTGAAGACGGGATAGTGAATGGTGTGTGTTTTTTTTTGTGGCTTTTATAACCCTAATGGTTGCCAAAAGATGTAGCATTCCCATTTGACTGTTGTGGATGTTTTCCAGTTCTCCAGCCTTTTTGGGGTGTTTTTTTTAAAATAAAGGTGTTTTTCCTCTCCATAGACTTTAATGGTCATCGGCGAAAATCTATTGACTATGGGGAAATTCTTGATAATTGCCAATTCGACTATCCCCCGTGACAAAGTCAACGTAACCGCTCATCACTAATCATGTGTTTTGGGAGAGGGGGGCAAAGGCCCCGGGGGTAAACCCGCGGCGTTGGGAGGGGGGGGGGCGACAACCAACCGGCCCCATAGTCATGCATTACTTGCGTATTGGCTGCGAGTAATTGTCATGTCTCTTATCAGCCCGCGCGTACAATACAATCATATTGTACGTGCGGGGGGGACGTGGCGTAATCCATAGTTCTCTGTGAGAGCTATGGATTACTATAATTATGGGTGCATTTCCCCCCCCCCGCTTTTTTGGCGCAATACCTGCAAAATGTGTTTCAAAAAAACCCTTTGTAAATTTCCCCAGAAAATTTGATAAAAAAAGGGCCACTTACTTTATTTTTATATTTCTTTAAAGCAGTTTTAAAATTTTTGGTTTAAAATTTAAATTTTCTTTAAAAATTTAAAAATTTCAGAGTTGCAAAATCAGGACAAATTTTTGATATTGCCCAAAAAGAGGAACGGGAAAAAGGGGGGATTTTCCCAAATTGTTTAATTTCTGCAGAAAATAATTTATCTCGGGAGATGAAAGGAAGAAATATGAAGAGAAAATCCCAACGAGTGTAATAAAATGGGTGGGTGACTTTGCGGCCGGTCTTTGGCTCCGATTTAGGAACTTGATGATTTCATTAGACCATCAGTCACTGGGGGTAAATTCTTTTCAGAGTTTAAAAGAAGCTTTTGGAAGAGGGTTGTTTTTTGATAGGAAATTTTTGTTTATGAATGTTTTCTTGTTTGCCCCGTAACAGGTGTTGTATTTACTGGAGTTTAACAAGTCAACATTTATCAGGTGTTTTACAGAGGGTTGATGTAACATAAATAGTAATTACACATATAGGGAGCATGCCAGGAGATTAATGCTGCTAACCACAGGCAACATAAAATCTAGACAAGTGCCCGAGTTACAAACAGCTGGGTTAAACTCTGTGGTCAAATGATTTGGGAACAGGGAGAGAGAAGAAGGTGACTCCCGACAGACTCTCCCCACCTGGCTTGACAAGATTGAAAGGTGTCTTCCTTTACACAAATGGACCTGTCAATCAAGCCAAGTTGGCCGGATAGATAAATAGATTTTCTTTTTAATTAAATATATCTCAAACAAATGACAGTTAACATTTTTATTTAAATACAAATTTACTTCCAAATCAAGAAAAAAATATTATAGAATCATGAACAGAAAAAACTGCAAGTAGTCCTTTGTTGCTCCTCCTCAGGCTTTTATTCTTTGGGGTGGATTCACTTTTTAATAAAAAAAATTTTCACTAAGTTGTTTAGCTTTTTCTCCGAGCTGTGAGAGATCAGCTTTGTGGGATGTAGCCTTGTCATGGACCAATTTTGTACCATACATTTTCAATCAGAATGAGATTTGGACTACAATATTTGATGGCCATGTCAGCTGATATGTCTTTCCTGCAGAAATCTTTAACACTCTATTTTCTGTGACAAGATGCATTTTTGTCTTGGAAAATTACTTCATCACCAAACATAGTCACCAGAAAATCTCTAAATATCATATACAGGGGCACAGAAAGAACTGAGCTGAGCTCTTTAACAACTCTTGGGTGTAAGCCATCTGGGCCAGGAGCCTTGTTCACATTCAGTTTATGTTGCCAATGTATTGTATCAGTTGATGTATTAACAGTACAGGCACCACCTACATCTGCAATTAGCCTGTCCACTTAGGCACCAACCCTGCCCCATCAGCTACTTTCTCCTCATTAGTATATACAGAGCTGAAGAACCTATTTAGTACCTCTGCCTTCACCTGATCCCAGTGACCAGTTCCCCGTTACTGTAATTTAAGGGTCTTACATGCTCTGACTTTGGCATTTATATGCTTAAAGAATTTATTGGGGTTTGTCTTGCTGTCCTTGGCCACCTGCCTTTTGTTTTGTATTTTAGCTGATTTGATCACCTTTTTACAGATGCTGACCCCTCGGACTTATATTTTCTAAATTCCCTTTTTTATTATCCATTGCCCTTTTAACAGAAGGTAGGAGCCATGTTGTATTTAACCTCTTAGTGACCCTGGACATAAACTTATGGCCCAGGGTCGCTAAGATGCCATGTAACGGAATTCTTTATGGGATCACTCTGGATGTTGTCTACCATAGACAGCCTTAACTCACTAGCCAGAGAGTGTGAATAGAGTCTTAGGGCGACATGTATGAACGGGGCTGCACCAGAAGTCTGGCTTCTATTCACCGCAAAAACTGGTGCAGCCCTATTCACTATATTTATAATAGGGCGCACTCCAAAATTAGTCACATTATAAAGCGCCCATAGCACTTTGTAATGTGCCTGAGATCGGGGGGCATTCTGGAGGCGGGATGCACTAGAACCATATGAAGCTACAGACGCATTACTGCTGGAACAGGCAGACCAAGTTAAAAGTGGTTTACCTGAGCCTGAATTGTCGCTTTGTAGCTAGAAAGGGCTAAATCTATGACCCACAGTAGAACAGGTTCATAGATTCAGGCACATTCTATGCTACTAATATGCACAAAAAATGGCGTCTGGGCGCCAAAAATCATACATGTCGCCCTTAGTGTTAGAGATAGCAGCAGTGAAGGGGATTTGGTTGTACATGGCAGATTAGAACATTGATAAGGTGGGGGGCATCAAAGGAGGGCAGCTCACACAGTCTGTAGATAAGGAGAAAATAAACATAATGGAGTTTTTATAGGGAGAATCACTTACGCTGTGTACAAGTGTAGAGAGAAAGTAGAGCACCCACTGCATACTCTAGACTCTAGGATGTATTATCCCCATGAGAAAAATCTGAATATCACAGAGTCTGAAATTGAATTAAGTAATGGAGATTGGAGACTAAAACACGGTCCTTTTATTACTGAAGGCAGCTACTAAAATATAATAAACATCTCTTTTTCTTTGTCAAAGGTGTCCAAAGCCTTTCAGTATTTTTTTAGTCCAGCATGATGCAGCAGTAAGTAAAGTTTCATTTTGCACTTTCAGAGAGTTTGCTATTTCACATGTGACAAATCCGACTTTCTGATCTACATCTTAGTATTTACTCAATTCATTATGTCTTTGGCTTTACTCACACTCTGTGAAATTAGTACATTTAGTGCCAAAAACAGAACTGGATCCTGTCAGAAGAATTTAGGAAAAACTTTTCCAAATGTTTCTTTAATGAAGGTTTCTCTGCATTACCCTGGATCATTTCCCATTTATGGCACATACATACAGATCTCACATTAATCCGTAGTAAAGAGGTTAGAATGAAGTGTTTATCTGTATTGAGAGTTGGTAAACATGCATGAAATGGATTTTACTATTTTTTGCCTATTAATAAATATAATTAGTGGCATTCAGTGATCAGTTTATCACAATTATCCAAGTCTCTTCAAATATTCTACTATCTGTTTCAAATAGAGCAAAGAAAATCCAAATACAAAGAGAAAAGCAAGTGCAAACTTCACTAAATTATGGACACATTCATTATATGTCTTATAGCAATATATCTGCGAAAAACTTTATTTAATTCACACATCAGTTTAATTTGATGAATAAGATTGCCTCATATGCTTGATGTAAGGCTCTGTTTGCATGGTCACTAAACTATATAAGTGTAATGACGCTGGTGAACTCTAAACCACAATCAAGTCAAACAGGGAGTCAGAGCCGTCTTAACAGAATTATGGGACCCTGGGCATAGCACTGCAGTGTGCCCTGCTCACATACATGACATCACACTTGGCCATGCCTCAAGCGCCCTCCATGCACACCAATACTATCATGCCACTTATGTCTGCACACAGGCAGCTTACAGCGTACTAGACTATCTGGCTGGGCAGGGAGCCTTTGGCTCCCTTGACCATGGTTTTTAACTGTTTGCACATCCTAAAAACACATAAACAGTAAATAAATAAGCAAATAAGCAAAACCAACCTAGGGATCCAGGGTATGTTTCTTGTATTCCTGGGACATACATACACCATTTTGGGCTCCTATACATGTGGGGTCCCGGGGCAACTGCCTAGTGTGCCCAATGGAAAAGATGGCCCTGCAGGAAGTATATCAGCAATCAAAAGAAATTACTATACAAGACAAGTATCAATTACAAAGAAGAAAGACTCCCCACTAGATGATTCAGCCAAATGAAAGCTGATAGATCATGACAGGTGCAAGGATGGTAGTGATTCCACATGCAGGTTCAATCCAGAAGCAAGACATTAATAGTGATAACTGACACTAAACTACTGTTCCTAAACCTTTCCTGAAATCTTACTCTATTGCTGTCCCTGCAACTGACCCTAAAGAAATCTGTCAATTGTCCCTAAACTACAACTGACCCTGATACAGCTAACAACCTAGAGTCTCTCTTTCCAAAGCACAGGAGGAACTAGACAAGTACCAAACTGATATCCTCAAGGACTTTAAAACTCTAGAACTTCGCCACATGGAACTTAGACAAGAAACAACAATCTACTAGAACTTGATACAACTAGACTAGACAATAGATTTCGAGAAACAATAATATATTAGGACTAGACAGGAGACCTTTCAGTATCCAGAAGGGCAAAAGACTGACGGTGAGTGAGAAGACAAGGCAGGATCAATTGGCTACATAGTTTGTAAGACTGAAAAAATCCAGTTCAGCCTTTTGTGTTAGGCTATGTTCACACGGCTTATTTTGGGACGGAATTCAGCACGTAATTCGTGAATTACGGGTGAAATCCGTCCCAGTCATTACGGTAATCCACAGTTCTCATCGAGAACTATGGATTACGTCTCCTCTCCCCACTCAGAGAAAGTGACATTTCAATTATTCACGGCAGGATACGCGCAGTGGATAATGAATATCTATGGGGCTAGCAAGCTGCCGGCCCCCCCGCCTCGCCCCCGCCGCCGAGCACACGGCGTAATTGCGGGCAAAATCTGTCCCGCAATTACGCTGTGAATAAGGCGTGTGAACATAGCCTTATAGTCAGTATTTTTGCACATTTTTATTTTTTCATTTTAATTACAAACTTGTAATTTTTGAAGAAGCTAAACACAATGTGCACTTCTTGTCATCTAGAGAAACGTGCTCCAATTCTCAGCAGCATAGTCCTCTCTGTCACAATCTACATCTGATCTGTATAACAGGTTCCTAGAACAGGCCAGAGTCAAATAATAAAAAAAAACACTTCTCAAACTACAGGCAGCAAAAGAGAAAAGAGCCAGGACACAGGAAGAAAAACAGGCAATTGAGTAAGAAGCAGAAAGTTTTAAACACCCCGCCTCAGCCACAGATTGAACGCAGGTTCAGAACTTAAATTTGTTCTGCTCCAACCTCTGGCCAAGGATAAGCAACAGGCTGTCACGGTTCATGCTGTGGTCCCTTCCATGGACCGTTGACATGTCCGTGCCTGACTTGTCTCCGTTGTGGCTCCCTGTTTAGGGGTCACAGCGGTCTGTGTCCCCGCTGCTGTAAACTTGCCCGTCCTGGTTTCTGTGTCGGCTGCTGCGAGCATTTGTACTTAGTAGTCACCAACCCTCGCTCCTGCTTCCTGGGGTCCTGTGCACATGGCAGATTTCTGCTATTTAAAGGGACAGTGTCTGAATTGCCTGCCTCTTGACCTGTGACGTCTGACTATAAGGGGAACTTCCTTGCTCCAGTGTCAGTTCATTGTTGTGTGATTATCCATCAGAGCTCCTAACCTGCTCCTTGGTTCTGCTATTCAGAACGTAACCCCTGAGATGTCTGGTTCAGTTCCTGCAGTCCTTCAGAGCTCCTGACCACCTGGCTGTCATTTCTGCTGTTGCACCTGTCCAGTTACTTTCTGTATTCCTGCCGTTGCATCTGTCCAGTTACCTTCTGTATACCTGCTAATTCATCCATTTACTCCTGCTGTTCCTGTCGCTGTATCCTTTTGCAACCTCCTGGGAACTGAAGTCCTCCTACAGCTATTTACCTGCTACTATCTCTCCCAGTGTGCGGTGTCCATGTCCTGCACCTTGGCTGTCACCGCGGTCAGCCACAGTAGGGGTAGCGACCTTGTGGTTACCCCTTCACTCTGGTGAAGACTGGGGGTCCCTTAGACTCTGCTTCCTGGGATGGTCTCCATCTCTACCCTCTCGCCTGCGGTGATCACAGTGGATCCACTCCTGCTAACCGATGATCAACATGTCAGTGCCTACTGTCATCGCCGGATCGTTAAACAACAGGCATAAAAAAGAGTCTTAATGGGGCAGAACAGTCCTAACAACATACACCCCTTCAGCACTAGATATTAACTGTTACTTTTATAGTAGATCACCAAGAAAATGTAATAGTATCCAGTCTTCTACCAATTTCTAGCTAATAAATGGAGGGAAGGGCTAGGAGAAAAAATTAATATGATCGGGATAAGTGAAGCAGTAGCTATTAATGAATGCTGACAGTTCCATTTTTCACAGGACCTGAGAGGCCACCCCACCAGAAAACTCCACCGTGGAACCCATGCCAGAAATCTGAGGCAAATATGTAAAATGTGTGAGCGCACCATTAGGTTGGGTTCACTCCATGTTTTTTGTTGAGTATTTTGCAGCAGTATTTGCAAGTCCAAAATGAGGAATGGGTTTGAAAACACAGACGAGGTGCAAGGCTTTCCATTATACTTTGTCTCTTTGTAGGTTTTATTCCTAGTTTTCGGCTTTCAGATACAGAGTCAAACATATGTGACAAAAACATTGTGTGAATTATGGTAGAAAGAAACTAAGGTGCCGCAGTAACATCCATCTTGTGTTCCTTGTATTAGTTTCAAAAGGCTTTTGATATAAAGAAATTAAATTCTGCTGAGGGATGATGGGATGAGTTATAACACAGTCTCGATTCATTTCAGTAAAGTTTATTTATTTGTGATATAATGTATATGACGTTCCTGAAACTGCAAACAAGTAGATGGGTAAGTTGATTTTTTTTTTGTCAAAGTAGCTTAGCAACAGGATTAGTTGATGTGCTTTTATATAAAAATATTCTTTTACCAAATATGCACATTTTTCCAAATACGAATCTGATTGGCCAGCAACATTTTGTCTATTCGATTAGCCTAATATTCCTTTATAGTATTTTGATTGGTTTTATGATGTAGATGCATAGCCCAAGTGTTTTTGTCAATGAAAAGGAAATCCTGAGAGTCCCGCCCTGGGAGATCTCATACAGACCACTTTAATGACTGTGTCTTCTGTCTCTCCCTGTTCGGGGTGGGGCCCTTGTTGGTAAAACTTTACTCTTCTCTAGGGGGGACTTACACTTGTCAATAGAGAGGAGTGTTCGGCACTCAAACAGGTTTCTTATGCAAATCAAGGATTTTATATTTATTCTGTAAAATATGTGCAGGTTAGTAAATGGAACTTATTGCAGAAGATAGGTGAAGTACTAGAAAATGCGGGTGTGGTGGTCACCGGTCAATAACTGCAGGGCGACACAAGTATTCGAGGAAAATTCAGGCTTTATCACAGTTGTTTTTTTGTGGACGTTTCATGTTATGAAGCAAGGCACATTTTTTTTTAAAACACTTTTAATCTCTTTCTCGGGACACTTGGGCTCTCTAAAACCCCCTTTTGGGTTTCCCACCCGTCCCGTGTGCAAGGTGCTGGCATGGCGTGATCCCCGCCCCCAAACCCCCTGTGCAAGGTCTGGGACTGGCGCTGACCCCCGCCCCAGCCCAGCTGAGCAAGGTGCTGGCACTGGCACTGACCCCCGCCCCGCCCAGCTGGCAAGGTGCTGGCATGGCGCTGACCCCCCCCCCAGCCAAGTAGCAAGGTGTGGGGATGGCATTACCCCCCCCCCCTCCCAGCTGAGCAAGGTGCTGGCCCCCTGGCACTGACCCCCGCCCCATCCCGGGAGCAAGGTGCTGGCATGGCTGACCCCCCCCCCCCCAGCCAGCTGAGCAAGGTGTGGGTTTTTCGGGGGACACAGGAAACATTTGTCCACTAAAGGTTCCCTTGATTTTTTCCGGCGTCCCCCCAAAATGCCCACCTGTTTTTTTGGGTTCCCTGTTTGGGGTTTCCACTGTGTCGGGAAATTCCACTTAAACATACTCTGTGTCGTGTGCTCAATGTCAGGTATAGTAGTGAGTGAGGCGCTTTTTTTTGACTGGGGTTCCCCGCCCATTGGCGTTGGATAGAGGGGGGCCCCCTTAACTTACTGTTTAAGTGGAACATATACAACAAAACATATTTTAAAAGGCCTGTTCCCCCTTATTCCCATTGGTTTTGTCCCTATTGGGCCCCCCAAAACCTGGGGTTAAGGGGCAGGCGGGGCCCGGGGCCGGAGCCCCGGGGGGCCCGCCCCCCGGGCCCCAAAGAAAAATTTTTCGGGGTTACCCCCCAAAAAATTGGCAGTTATTTTCCTCCCCCCGCGGGGGTTTCGCGGCGGGGGGAGGAAAATTTTTTTCAAAAGGCTTTTAACGGGGGCGCCGGAAACCGCATTGAAAGGGGCCCCGGAGCGGTAGGGGCCCCCCCCCGGCGGGCCTGGCCCCCCCCTCGGGGTTACGCCCCCCCAAAAAAAACCCCTGGGCCTCCAATTTCCCCCCCCCCCCCCAAATCCCCCTGATTGGTTGCCACCCTAACAGTCCCAACGTCATCTCTCTAACTGTTAACCCCCCTTCTGTACGTGACTTTATGAGTCACAAGAAGATGAAGCGACATGACAGACTATAGAGGGGTCAAAGAGGTTGCTGCATTTAACATTAAGCAAAAGCGCACATAGCTGTATTTTGGAAAGTGATGCTAATTAAAGATTAAAGGGTTTTTTTTACATATAAGAAAATGAAAAAGCATTTTGTAGATATGCCACCCTTTGTATGAGGATGCGGGTCCCAAAACGGGCGGCACCTATTTCGGGAACAGGCCCTCAAAAGTCACAGGGAGATGGGACCTCCCTTGCTTGAAAAGTATCTTTTCTGTTCTATGGGAGTTTTGAGTACAGTTGAACGGTGTGCTTGGCTCTACTCAGAACTTCAATGGAACAGGATGAAGAGCCGTATGTGAGCACGACCACCCCTCCCACCCTCTCTGACATTTGAGGGCCCTTTCCCAAGAAGGTGGGGTCCCAGCTCTGGGATGGGACCTATAAGACAAGATGTTTCCCTTAAGTCTAAAGTAGACTGAAATGGTATACAGTCATATTTATTTCGTTCTTTGGTATATGATTTTTGAAAAAAATATATATAATCCTTGGTTTTACTCTATACTAATCAATAATCTGAATCCCACAGACGACAGGGGAATAGTAATTTGGGGGTCCTTTACCTTTTCCAGGGACCGAAGGGGCCTTTTACCCAAATGCCCAAAAAAGGGCGTTGGGGGGGGGGCCCCAGGGGCCCGGGGGGTCTGCCCCCAAAAACAATGCATTAATCAGGGCCTCGGCCCTTTTAAAGTTGTCAATTTCTTGGGGGTTCCTCAACGCATTATGTTTTATGGGAACTGGTTTAAATTTTTGGGCCCCCCCAAACACAAATTTTTCAGTAAAAAAGTAAGGGGTGTGGGGCTTTTAAATTTTTTAGGAAAAAAAGGTTAAAAAAACCCGAAAAATTTTTTATTTTTTTTCTTATGCCCTGTTTTCCCCCTTTTTTTTTTTTTTTTAAATTTTTAATTTTGGTTTTTTTGATTTTTTTTTTGGGATTATTGGGTTGCTCTTGGGGGGTTTTTTTTTAGCTTTCATTTTTTTTTAAAGATTTTAATTTGGTTGTTTTTTATGCTTGATTTTTTTTTTTTTGTAAAAATTTTTGGGCAAAAACTTTATTAAGATTAGAAGAAGGTGTTTGCTTACAAAGGGGCTGGCTTCAGCAGATGTGGCCAATTAAGTTTTAATCTACATAAACGCATGGTTATACACTTCTTAAGACTAACATTAAAATGGCTTAGGTGAATCATCCACTGTATAGCCAGTGCCAGGCAGTTGCTGCCAAGGGGAAAAAGACAGATGTTTCAAATAAGTGGGAATGAGTGGTAAAAAAACGTTGTAGAAAAAAACGTTGGGGCCTTACGAACTTTGATGACAAACAGTTGGGTCAGCACAAATTAGTTTTAAACCCTTTAACCCGACCGTGCCAAAAAAAAGAGGGGGCCACATGTCTAGACGAAAGAGATTTTTCACTGTGAAAGCTATACGATTACAGAACTCTTTATTGAAGGATGTGGCGATAATCCACCTGAAAAGGGTTTGGATGTATTTTTTGGATAATGTAATTTATAATAGATATTACATTGACATTGCTGTGGTTAAATGATATACTGTAACTAATTAATCTGATTGATTCATTAGTGTCAAATACCTAAGGTTGCTTTCACACGGTGCATTTTCTTTTACGCACTTTTCCTGCAGGAAGGCACAGCAGTTAATGCTGTAAATTGCTGCCCAAAAAACGCATTAAAAAAAGCATAAAAAATGCGTCAAAACGCGTCAAAAACGCAATGTGTGAAAGCACCCTAATGGTATGTTCACACGGCGTCTTGTGTTCGTGTGAACACACGCTTTTATGATGCGTGTCTAGGTCCGTCTGAACAATGAGCAATGAGTTTAATACTGCCAGCAATGTGAAACAGGCATCGGCGTTCACATGAGTGATCGCCGCTGTGTGTTTGCATCGCGTCTGTCGGGTCCGTCTTTCGGATCCGATCCAAGAAGTGACATCATTGTTAGATGCGTGTCTGGGCCTGTTCAGACGGACCCAGACACGCATCACAAAAGCGTATGTTCAGACGGACACAAGATGCCTAATGAACCCTTATGGTAGCTTATTTAAAAAAAAAAAAAAACTGAACTCCTAAAAATTGTCTAAGAAATGTACCTGATCTCCTTACGGGTATGTTCACACGACATGTTGGATCCGTTTTTGGATCCGTTTTTCATGTAATGCATTGAACACTGCATCCAAAAAACGTATACAATAACGCATCTGCAAATGCGTTTTTTGGATCTGCTTCACAATGCGTTTTAGACATTCAAACTTTAATCCAATGCGTTTTTTGGATGCGAAAAGCACAACCAAAATGTACCCAACACGTACCCAAAAGTTTGTGGCCTTTTTGGATCCGTTTTTCAGGCTCCAAAAACGCAATCCATTGTTTCCAATAGGGATTTAACTTGCGTAAAACGCGTGACAATTCTTTAAACGGATCCGAAAAACGCATTGAAAAGACGCAAGTAAACATGAAACGACGATCACTCGTTAGTGTTGAGCGATTATTATCGACAAAGTTGAAATCGGCACGGTATTTACGTTGATCAGATTTTTTAGAATCATGCCATAATTAAGGTTAAAATCTGTGCATCATCTATTAAGATCACGCCATTTTCGGCGCTTCCTGTCATTTTGGCGGCCAGCAAATCAGCTTACAGAATAGAGCAGGGTGAGAAGTGTGTGCGACGTCATGACTGGGATGTGTATGGTTGCGATTGGCTGGAAAAATCACATGACCTCGTTTTACATAGAACAGCCCTTCCTGTTCATGATCAGTGTGTGTCAGTATCTCAAAGCAGTAGGAAGGGTGCGCTCTGCCTATGTCCAAACAGCTCAGCGAAAAAATTCAATTTGTTCACAGAGACAGCTCTATTTTTAGGTGTGATCCTTAGAACTCAGGTTAGATCAGAGATTTGCAGATTTTAGGTAGTTAGGCAGAGAATTTTAAAGGAGCATTAGCTGTAAAGTTCGCGGGAGGGGAGGGAGGGCCGCGGGGGGGGGGGGGGAAAACAGACAAGCTCTATAAAGAAGCTGGATATAGTTCACCAAAGATTAGTGTAGACATTGCACTGCAATAGCTTTATTATTAACGGGTTTACTGTTGAAAATTTTACTTGGATATTGGGCAGCCTGACTTTATTAGGATACAGTCTTTTTAAATAACTGCGGTTATTTGTTAGGTGCAAAAGTCCCTTGATTATCAGTATACATTTCAGATAGGTGTTCTTTTTCAATTTTGCCCAGTTCATCTTTGTTGATAGAGGTACCTTGCAGTTAAATTTAAATCCAGCAATTTTGTAGTCACCACAGGTTAATAGGTGCCAAAAATACCTTTTATTATCCGTATACATTTCAGATACTGTTTATTGCACTTTTGCCCAGTCAAGATTTGTTTCTAGAGGTAACTTGCAGTTAAATTTGAATCCAGCAATTGTGTAGTCACCACAGGTGAATTGATAGGTGCCAAAAATACCTTTTATTATCCGTATACATTTCAGATCGTGTTTTTGCACTTTTGCCCAGTCAATATTTGTTAATAGAGGTACTTGCAGTTAAATTTGAATCCAGCAATTGTGTAGTCACCACAGGTGAATTGATAGGTGCCAAAATACCTTTTATTATCCGTATACATTTCAGATACGTGTTTTTTGCACTTTTGCCCAGTCCAGTTTTGTTGATAGAGGTACCTTGCAGTTAAAATTGAATCCAGCAATTTGTATCACCAAGGTGAATTGATGGGTGCCAAAAAATACCTTTTATTATCCGTATACATTTCAGATGTGTATTTTTTTGCATTTTTCCCCAGTCCAGATTTGTTGATAGAGGTACCTTGCAGTTAAATTTGAATCCAGCAATTGTGTAGTCACCACAGGTGAATTGATAGGTGCCAAAAATACCTATTATAATACGTATACATTTAAAGATACGTGTTTTTTGCACTTTTGCCACCCCAAGATTTGTTGTAGAGGAAACCTTGCAGTTAAATTTTGAATCCGGGAAATTTGTGTGTAGTCCCCCAAGGTGAATTGATAGGTGCCAAAAATAGCTTTTTTATTATCCTATACATTTCAGATACGAGTTTTTTGCACTTTGGCCCAGTCCAGATTGGTTGATAGAGCCGCCTTGCAGTTAAATTTGAATCCACCCATTGTGTAGTCCACACAGGTGAAATTGATAGGTGCCAAAAATTACCTTTTATTATCCGTATACTTTTTCGGGTTTACGTGTTTTTTGCACTTTTGCCCCAGTCCAGTTTTTGTTGATAGAGGTACCTTGCAGTTAAATTTGAACCCAAGCAATTGTGTAGTCCCCACGGTGAATTGATGGTGCCAAAAATACCTTTTATTATCCGTATACATTTCAGATACGTGTTTTTTGCACTTGTGCCCAGTCCAGATTTGTTGATAGAGCCACCTTGCAGTTAAATTTGAAACAAGCAATTGTGAATTCACCACAGGTGAATAGATAGGTCCCAAAAAGTATTTTTGTTATCCGTATACATTTCAGATACGTGTTTTTGCACTTTTGCCCAGTCCAGATTTGTTGATAGAGGTACCTTGCAGTTAAATTTGAATCCAGCAATTGTGTAGTCACCACAGGTGTTTATAGGTTCCAAAAATACCTTTTTTTATCCGATACATTTAAGATACGTGTTTTTTGCATTTTTTCCCCAGTCCAGTTTTGTTATAGGGGTACCTTGCATTTAAAAATTTGAATCCAGCAATTGTGTATTTACCACAGGTGAATTGATAGGTGCCAAAAATACTTTTTTATTATCCATATACATTTCAGATACGTGTTTTTTTGCACTTTTGCCCATCCAGATTTGTTGATAGAGTCCCCCTTGCAGTTAAATTTGAATCAGCAATTTTGTTTTTGGGGGTTTAAACCCCAAAAGGTTTTCGTTCCAAAACTCTTCCATACACTCTCAAATTTTATCTTTCTGAACATGGAAACGAAATGCAGGTGGTAAGCGAGCAAAGAGGGGGGTAGGACATGGAGGTAGAGGGACGAGAGAAGGTGCTCCTTCAGTGCCTGGCGACAACACGCAAGCCAGCGGATTGTGGGGTTTCAGGACCGTCAGGCCATGTCATCGCTGGGTTTAGGGCCCTGTAATCTCAGTAAAAGAACAGCGTCGCCAATCTGTTCTTCGTTTGGTTTAATGCAACCCGCATCCAGCAGTCTTACCTCCTCGTCCTCCCAGTCACGGCCACAAATGTCGTCATCAGCATCATCAGCATCCGTCCAACATGAAACGAAGGCAGCCCAAATGTCAACTCAAGTACCCACCACTGTGGATAATCCATTTTCTGAAGACCTCTTTGATGACAAAATGCGGTTGGGGTCAGAAAGCAATGTTAAAAGATCAAGAGGGCCCAAAGAGGATGATTTGTCTGCTCTGACGCCCCGTTACTGATGCCATCAGAGGAGGAGAAGTAAGCAGTCAATCGGCAAAAATCCCGGCGGTCCCGGCAATGCCTTGCAGTCCCTCTTGCTTGTAGCCCGCAGCTCCCGGATGCAGAATGTCAGGAGGGAAGTCACCTTGTTGATGATGATGATGACAACATTGCAGATCCATGTGGTCTTTTCAGCAGAATTTTCTTTGCGGAGCGCTTCTCACTGGACGAGGGGAAGTCGATGGAAAAAAAAAGTAGGTGTCCTGTTATGGGTCCCGCCTCAATAAATTGGAACGAGAGGGCGGTCGCAGGAAGTCCGCTGACTTTGATTCCGCCAGCCACGGTCAGCGGGAAAACCCCGCTCCTTGCTTATCGCTGTCATAAAGGTCCAAGGACTCTCAAGCTTGGCCTTCTTTGAGCAAGCTCTGATTCACCCAGGATGTCTTTATGCCCGCTTTGCCCGTAAACGCAAAGTTGAGGCAAGTATACCTTAGGTGTTTAACCACCACCAACTTGTTCTAGGCTCATGCAGCGAATGCATGTAGGTGAAATGAGGGCAACACTTGGCAAAAAAAGGGCCAGGGGACGACGCCAGGCATCCAATCCACTGTCACACCTCTGTCTCACGTCCCTCATCTCCTTCTGCCACCCAACCAAACGTTCCTCCAGACTGACCAGAGCGCCCTGTCTCTCAAGGAGTCATGATCAGGATCAGCCCTCCGCTTCAGCCTCCACCCGTTTCGCCGAGTCTCACCAGCACAAACAGAGAACCCATGCCTACCCCTTCATCCCCTTCCGCCAGATTTGTCGACATGCATGTCGTACAGCGGCCAGTCTAGCAGCAGTATTCTGTCTTCCAGGGTTGGGAGCAGAAGAAACAAATTTAACCCAAACCATCCCAAAGCCAAAAGCTGAATGTCGGCATTGCCAGGCTTTTGGCCTTGGAAATGTTGCCTTTCCGTTCTGGTGACACAGATGAGGGTTCCGCCCACGTCAAGGCCCTTGGCCTGCCCCATACAGATGCCCGAGCATGCATTCTTTGCCAGCAAGCCACGTCCCTGGCCTTTGGCCAGCCCAGTGCTCATCTTAAAATTTCAAGCGCGTTTTTGTCGCATCTGTGGCCGGAAAAGTCCATCTGACCACCGACACATGGACTAGTAAGCATGGCCAAGGCCGCTATATATCTGTGACAGCTTCACGGGGTGAGCTGGGTGGATGTATCTGGGGGGGACGGTGGCTTCTCAGGCCGGCGCCGCTCTTCACAAAATACCGCGCAGGGATGGTGCAGAGGCTCTTTCCCCCAAAGTACTCTGGTGGCATTCTCGTGACAAGAGAAGAAACCTGGCTGACAAACAGTCAGGTGTGTGGACGGCTCTCCGCAACAGAGGCACCAAGCGCTGGCTGGGTGGCAAGAACCTTGTGCCAGGCAAGGTTGAGTGTGCGATAAAACGGGAGAAATCTGCTGGGCCGCCTTAAGATCGGTAGGTTGGGAGCAAATCCCTTGCCTGGCACGTCATGAACCTTGTAGTCAGGTGAATTTCTAAAGAGCTAACACGGTATGGGATGGCCTGCTGAGGGAAGGCTCGAGGTCGGAGTTCGCAATTCCGCTGTTCGCAACCCTGCTTCAGTCCCGCCTGGCTGCGTTTGCGTGCATCAGCTTGGCCTCCCCGTCAACGTCTCATTGTTGGGACATTGGCAAACACGCTGGTATTCCCCCTCCACATTGCGCATCGATTGTACGGCAGAGCGCAATCCATTACGCAATTAAGAAGTGACCACATGGCTTGACAAGCAGCGGTGCGGAGACCCTCGGGGTGTTGGATGCACCGAGAGTGGACGGCAGGTTGAAATGAGCTCTGCACCATTCGGGCCCGTTTTGAAGAAGCCACAAATTGGTCAGTGCGGACAATGCCCTTGTCAGACATGAGCATTGTGGTGATATTTAGTTCGGGATACGATCGTTGGGACACTCTGAAAACAACAGGTCCCGCCGAGCGATGGAGGAGGAGACGGACACAGATGCGGACACAGTGAGCCTTTTTCTCTCCATCGAATCCACAAGGCCCGACAGTTTCTCATTTTTATCGGGACTTCATTAGGCCAGTGGTTCGGGGGTCCAGGGCTAGTGCAAGGCGGTGCCATCTGCTCTAGGGTGGCATCATTCTCAGGCAAGGTTAGGCTGGTGTTGATGCTGTTGCCGGGAGGATTCGGAGGAGGAGGAGGAGGAGTATTCCTCGACAGTCACTACGACGTCCCTGCCTTGGAAAGAGGGTGGCGCGAATTTGAGGCGGAGGAGGAAGATGAGGAAGATCAGTTTGCTAGTGCCCCTCGACCCAGAAGATGGGAATTCAAGGCTCCATCTCTCACATGAGTGCTTGGATGCTCCATTTCCTCCAACATGATCCTCGCATTAAGGCCATCAAAATGAACAACAGTTACTGGGTGGCCACCCTCCTGGATCCCCGGTACAAAACAAAACTCAGCACTTTCCTTCCACCCTCCCAAATAGAGAGTAAAATGCAGGAAATGGAGACCTTGCTGATTGATCAACTGGAGACTCTGTTGCGTCTGTTTCCCACGTTCCTCAAATGTCACGGTGGAACAACATCAGCGACGTGACAGCAGTAGATTACCAAGTAGCCGTAGAGGCAGCAGCAGCAGGCAAGGTGGCAGAAGCCTAATGGGTGACCTCTGGCAATCTTTATTTACCACCTCACCAACGCATGCAATGCAGGGCACACATCCAACACACAGAGACCAGCTTAAGATCATGGTGCACGACTATCTGCGTCTCAACACCGATGTTTTTTGTATGTGTTCCGGACCCAATAGACTTCTGGGTATCCAAAATGGACGAATGGCCCGAGCTCGCTCGCCACGCCATAGAGGTGTTGTCCTGCCCAGCAGCCAGCGTCATATCTGAGCGGACCTTCAGCACAGCTGGAGGAGTCATTACAGACAAACGCATCCGGCTTTCCACAGATAATGTGATCGTTTGACTTTCATCAAGATGAATCAGGCATGGATCTCTGATGATGTTGTGGCCCCAATTGCCGAGGTCACCGATTAGTTGCCGGTCTACTTCACATTCCTCTTCAAACAGAAATGGTCCTCTTGAAAACTTTTTTTTAAAATGATCATTTCTTACTGCAATTTTTATTCTCTTTTCCCAACAGTTCATTTTGCTAGTTTTGCTGTGAGGAGACTGTAAAAGACAGCAAGGTTTCATGACAACACCGTATTCCATTTACTCACTTTATCTTTAGAAGTTTTCGCATTGTCAATGGTTTTGAGGTCATGTTGCTGTGAGATACAGCTATAATTATGGTCCTTTGGAACAGAAATGTGGCTTCTAAGTGGCATTTCTCCATCACAATTTTTAATAGTGGCTGAGAAGTCATTTTTATAATTTTTTGGGGTCATGTTGCTGTGAGATACAGCAATAATCATGGTCCTTTGGAACAGATATGTGGCTTTTAAGTGGCATTTCTCCTCAACAATTTTTAACAGTGGCTAGAAGTCATTTTTATAATTTTTTGGGTCATGCTTGAAATGCAGCTAAATCAGGTCCTATTCTAAAAAATGTTGTTTCTAACGGGTCATTTGTTCTTCACAATTGTAAAAGTGGCTCAAGGTCATTTTTGAATTTTTTGGGGCATTTTGCTGTGACAATGCAGCTATACTACAGGTCCTATTAAAAAAAATGTTGTTTCTAACAGACATTTGTTCTTCACAAGTGTCAAAAGTGGCTCAAGGGTCATGTTTTGAATTTTTGGGGGCATTTTCCTGTGACATGCAGCTATACTACAGGTCCTATTATAAAAAAATGTTTTTTCTAACAGACATTTGTTCTTCACAATTGTCAAAAGGTGGCTCAAGGTCATGTTTTGAAATTTTGGGGGCATTTGTGTGAATGCACTATACTAAAGGCCTATTGAAAAAATGTGGTTTTTCTAAACGACATTTGTTCTTCCACAATTGTAAAAGAGTGGCTCAAGGGCTGATGGTGCTGTCAGAAACGGGAATAGGTAGGACATGTTAATGGAAACATATTGCAAAATGACTTGTTTTTGCAAGATCTTTAACATAGCTAGCAATCCCTGTATTGAGACAACCCATTTTAATACAATTAAAAAAGAGAAACAAAGACATGGTGGATTCCATCCTATTTATAAAAAATGTGTTTTCTAGAATAAACTACTAAAAAACTTGCATGTACAAAATAGCTGGTAAAAAAATTCCTCTTAATTGTAACAAGGGAGGTACAGGAAGACTTGACCAGATGTAATTATTCAGAGGACATGATTATGGAGCACGGACAGAGAACAAAGAACAGAGACAATTTCCTCCACACTTTGAGTAAAATGAGAAAATAATGCCAAAGAAAAGGCACCTGGTGGAACAGGAGTGTACTACCAGTTATTATCCAAGTGAAGCTCAATTGGTCCGCACTCATACGAGGGGCAAGTGCTACCCAGGTCTGACTGTGTACTGAGGAAGCGCAGGTCTACTCACACTTCCGCACTCTGCTCAGCACGACTGTTTTTTCGTTGCTGACAAGCGTCTAAGGGCATTTTACCGTGTAAATAGATACGGACGCCAGCCTGGGCTCTCAACACCGCACCCACTGTTACCCGGCCCTGCAGCAGAACACCTGCGTGTTAATAGAATGACAGACGCTAGCCGGGGCCTCATCACCGCACCCACTGAAAGTCTGGCCCTGGCAGCTGGACCTCCATTTTAATAGATGACAGACGCTGCCAGGGCTCTCACCGCACCCACTGTAAGTCTGGCCCTGGCAGCTGACCCTCCGAGTTTAACAGATGGCTGACGGAACACTAGCTCTCACCGTTAGGGGAAATCAGGAGATCTATCAAATTTTCTCTAAAAAATCAGATTTTGAAAAAAGGTGATTTTCTGTGAGGTTACGATAGTGTCAAAAAGGGCCCCAGGTCTGGACACAAATTGCAACAATTTGAGGCTTAAAATTTTCCTGTTGGCTGGAGTCACTATGGGGTCGCATCATTTGATCTCCAGGGGAGTCTGTCCCTAAGCACTAAAGAAACCATTTGAATTCGATTGGCCTGAATCACTCTCAGAGCCGAGGGCAAATGTTCTTCGCAACAAGAGGTTTTGGGATGATTACGACATTTTTATTGAACTTATGGGTGTGCGGCATACGAATTACCACATCAAC
Source organism: Phyllomedusa bahiana (assembly GCA_025379985.1). Lineage (NCBI taxonomy): Eukaryota > Metazoa > Chordata > Amphibia > Anura > Hylidae > Phyllomedusa > Phyllomedusa bahiana. Next base: position 19,665 of record JAODAL010040380.1, read on the forward strand.
ACTTTGTATAAAATACCTTTAAAAGCTGCAGTGAGGGGTGTATGTTGTATGTTATCACACTTGAAAAAAAAGCAAAAATGATAATAATGTAAAAACTAAAAAATAAACTGTTCCCTAAATAAATTCTGTAAACAAATGTCAGTACCAAAGAAATATACTAAAATGACAGTCACTGTACAAAATAGCATAGTGCCACTTTTTAATCTGGGGTCATTCAGGTTTGGGCTCATCTGTGGCCCAGGACAGGTATAGTCTATGTCCAGTGAAAACTAAAATGGTGCTTTATAGACTCTTTTTCCGGCACTTTTAAATGTAGGAGTCATGCAGGTTTAGGGCTCATGCTGTGGCCCAGGACAGGTATAGTCCAATGTCCAAGTGAAACTAAAAAAGTTGTTGAAGAGACGCCTATTTCCGGCACTTTTTAATCTGTGGGTCAGACAGGTTAATTGGTCATTTCTGCGGTACAGGACAGATATAAGTCCAATGTCCATTCAACTAAAATGGTGGTAGAACGACTCCTTTTTCGGCACTTTTAATCTGAGGGTCATGCAGTTTGGGGCTCAAGCAGTGGCCCAGGTCATGGATAGTCTAATGTCCATTGAAACAAAAATGGTGTTCAAAGACTACTTTTTGCGGCACTTTTTAAATCTGTGGTCATGTGCAGGTTTTGGGCACAAGCTGTGACCCAGGACAAGTTAATAGTCAATGACCATTTCAACTAAAATGGTGTTCAAAGACTCCTTATTCCGCACTTTTAATCTGGTGTGTCAGACAAGTTAATGGTCATACTGTGGTACAGAACAGGTATAAGTCAACTGTCCAGTTCAACAAAATGTGGTTGAAAGACTCCCTTTCCCAGCACTTTTTTAATCCTGTGGTCCAGAACAGATTATTGGTCATACTGCGATAAAGGACAGATTAGTTAAGTCCCAGTTCCAAACTAAAATGGTGGTTCAAAGACTCCTTTTTTCCCGCACTGTGTTAATTTGGGGTCAGACAGGTTTAAATGTCATACTGCTGTCCAGGACTAGGTATAGTCCAATATCCCAGTTCAACTAAAATGGTGGTTCAAAGACTCCTTACCGCAGCACTTTATAAATCTTTTGGGTCAGGACAGGTTTACTGTCATACTGCGGTCAAGGACAGGTATAGTCAATGTCCATTCAACTAAAATGGGTTTCAAAGACTCCTTTTCCCAGCACTTTTTATATCTGTGGGTCCAGACAGGTTTAATGGTCAGACGCGGTATAGGAACAGATATAGTTAATGTCCTGTTCACTAAAATGGTGGTTGAAAAGACTCCTTTTCCCCGGCACTTTTTTAATCTGGGTCATGCAGGTTTGGGGCTCATGCTGTATTCTAGGACAGGATATTCAATGTCCAGTTCAAGTAAAATGAGGTTCAAATCATACTGCCTTCTGCACTTTTTAATTTGTGGTCATGCAGGTTTAAAAGGGTCATGCTGTGTGCAAGACAGGGGATAGAGAATGTCCTGTGAGGTTTTTTTTGTGGCTTTTATAACCTAAGTGTAGTTGCCAAAGATGTAGCACATATCCATTTGACTGTTGTGGATGTTTAATTCCAGCTTCTCCATCATCCCTGTTTGGGTTAAGAAGAAGGTGTTGTTCACTCCCATAACCTTTAATGTCATTCGGCGATAATCTTATTATCGACTATCGGATATCTTATTGATAATTGCCGATATCGACTATCGACCCGATGATGATAATCAACGTAATCGCTCATCACTAATGATATCAAATATGTAGAGTTTTTGTTATGCTTAAATAGGTTGTCTCACTACATCAATTCATCTTACCTCAGACCTGTTTTCAGTTTCCTTTTTGAATTGAGGGGCGTTTACTGGCTGCTACTGGCCTGCAATGACGAGCTTCTGAGGACACCAGGTCCATATCTATAGCAACCAGCACTGGCTGCCTATCAGGAGAGACTAAAAAGGTCTTAAGCCTAAGCGACCTGAGGAACTGATGCAGCCCCTACAAAGGGGAAAAAAGAAAATGAAGGACACTGTTAATGGACATATATTGCAAAGTGACTTGTTTTTGCAAGATCTTTAACATAGAAAGCAATCCTTGTAGTGAGACAACCCTTTAAGTACTTTTAAAGAAACAAATGCATTATCTATTTTAAATTTGTGAATCAGCCCATTTCCTGCAACCATTAGCAATTTTGTTTTTCCACCTATGGACCTGAGTAGGGGCTCTTTTTTTGGGGCTATGTTATTTTTTATTGTACCCAAAGTAAAATAAATAATTTTTAAATTTTTTAAAGGTCAGACTTAATTTGATTGGAATCCCAAAATTTAAAAAAAAAAAAAAAAAAAAGGTTTTTAGTTGACTTTCAATACTTTTTATTTAGTTTTATAACTTTTTTTTTATTATTTTTACTTGTAGTCCCTTTGGGGGGCTCAATTTCTTCTATACCTTTCTTCCATATGAAAACAGAAAGGAAAAAGGGTGGACTTTTACAATTCCTTCTCAAACAGGAACTATTAGGGGGGGTAACAGCACTAGGGAAAGCCTCATTAGGGTTTCCCGCGCCATGGAAACTCTTTTTCAACCCCAATCCTTCATGGGGGGGGGGTACAAAAAGGGGAATCAGAGAGAGGAACGGTGAACAGCCAGCTCTGATTCCTGCTGTGAGCAGTGGGTGTCAGCTGTAATTAATAGCCTGCACCCACAATTTGTGGGGCACTCAGTGATGATTTTGATCTTACACCTTCCGATGATAATAAATAAGTGAAGGGTTTAAATTTCTAAATTTTTTTTGCTTTCCCCAAAACATCCCCTTTTTTAAAGCTCAAAATGTCAGGCTATTTTGGGTTCCATTGTTTTTTTAAATACATTTTGCATTTCGTAGTCAAAAAAAAAAAAAGTTGGGAAAAAAGTAAATTTTTTGAGACATATAATTGAAAAACTAATCTAGACAAGGTACATCAGCAAGAGGAAGTCCCTGCGGGGTCGCCCTTTTTCCCTCAGGCTCCCCCATTTTGGGTTTTAAAGGGTCTATGAGGCCCTTAGGGTCATTGCAGTACCTATTTTCAGGTACCCTATTGCTGCATGACTTCTGCACCAGCCTGTAGACATCACCTAAATTTTTTGTTTTTTTCCTGTTTTTTTATTACCTGATTGTTGGCCCCTTTTTTTGGGGTTTTTTTTCTGGGTATTATCCTACCATTTATCAGTTCACTGACAAATTTGTGCATATGTTCATTGAGTCTGTGTTTTAGAGGCATACTAAAAGTTAAGTTTTATATTTTAGATTTCTCTATCACTTGTATGTTTTGGTATTTAATGTAGGTAAAATATTAGTTATCTTGGCAAACACAAATACTGTGATCTTTGATACACTGTTAACCACTATACTGTCACACATTTATTATGCTGTCTACACCCAGTTTTGGTTTAATGTTAAAAAATACTCTTACAAGAAATGTGGAAGCCGTAAATGTACTTTTAGGCTAGGGAAAAGAAAAAAGTTACAATTTATTGGTAATAATGTACAGCTGCTCATAACAGACATAAAAAGACATTTAAACAGTCAGGGAATTTCAAACACATCATCTTTATTAGACAATGTGCTCTTTTTTATAATTTAAGTACAATGGTTACCAATTCCCCTTTCAAATTCCATTCATGAAAAATATGCCGTTATTTATAATAGTTTGCATCATGTGTCCTATAACTTGCAGTGTGCAGAAATATTTTATTAGATAGATTTCAAGTTTAGATGAGCAGTTCATATTTATTTAGTACTTAATTTCTTTTTGTGACATTGGAACAAAAAACATGTGTGTGTGTGTGTACAAAACATGTACTGTAGCAGTTACTGTATTTATAGCTTTATTAAGATAAAGAGTTGATAATAACAAACTATGAAACACATGGCCATATAGAGATGGGCGAATTGATTCTAACGAAGTGGAATTCGTTTAGAATTTCAGGAAAACTTCGGTTCGGACCGAAGTCGAACTTTGGGGTACTTCGGGTGAACGAAGTGTGCTTTTGAAATTTATAAAATGGCTGCGAGCACATGGCGCTAAAATGGGGCAAAGCACTCTGGAGGAAGAAGGGCATAGCTGCATGACATGTGCAGAGATGAAGCCAATCAAGACCGGGGGGATTCTGTGACGTCCCCCGCACTATATAAACCGAGCGCGCCGCTGGGAGCTCACACTCCTCTCACTGTACTGACAGGAAGGTGCTGCTGCGGGTGAAACGCTTTTTGAAGAACTGATTTTTATACAGCGTTTTGTGTGGGTTTTCTCAGCTTGTCTCAGAGACGTTCTCTGAATGTGCTATTTCTGATTTTTGGGGTATTGGGATCTGAAATCCCAGTGTGCGTCCACGCAGCTCAATACATAAATACCAAAGTGGGATCAAAGCCATTTCCTTGTTGTTTTCATTTAAAGAAACAGCTTTTTTACAATACAAATCCCCCACCATTTTTGGGCTGCTAAATTCTTTCCCAAATTTTAAATCAGGGTTTAAATTTAAGCGTTTTTTGCTGGTTGCGACAAAAATAAACCGTCTTTTTAACCCAATATATATATATTTTTTTGGTAGCCTAACACAAGCAAAGGCTAATTACAACGTACTCTTGTTGTGGGGCGAGAAAAAAAAACGAAAATTGTAACACGCTACTAGTTTGGGGGCTAAAATTTCTTTGGCGAAATTTTTACATCCAGGGTTAATTAAGCGTTGTTTTGCTGGTGTGCTTACAAAAATAAACTTTTCTTTTTCAACCCAAATAATAATTTTTTTTTGTAGCCTAATTCAAAAGAAAAGGGAAAATTACAACGTATCTCTTTTTGTTGGCGTAGAAACACCAATGTAACACGCTACTATTTTGTGCGGTCAATTCTTTGGCGCAATTTACACCCGGGGGAAATTTAAGCGTTGTTTGCGGGTGCTGACAAAAAAAAACCGTCTTTTTCAACGCCAAATAATATATTTTTTTTTTGGTAGCCTAATTCACAACAAAGGCAAATTACAACGAAAATCTCTTGTTTGTGGCGTAGAAAACACGAATGTAACACGCTACTATTTGGCGGAAAAATTTTTTGGGGGGGCAATTTTTCACCAGGGTTTTAATTTGAGCGTTGTTTTGCTGGTGTGCTGACAAAAAAACCGTCTTTTTCAACGCCAAATATAAAATATTTTTTTGGTAGCCTAATTCACAGCAAAGGCAAATTACAACTGTATCTCTTTTTTTGGGGGCGTAAAAAAACACGCAATTGAACACCTACATTTTGGGGGCTCAATTTTTGGCAATTTTAATCCAGGGGTTAATTAAGCTTTGTTTTGCTGGTGTGCTGACAAAAATAAACTTTTTTTTTTTCAACGAAAAATATATATATATTTTTTTGGTAGCCAATTCAAAACAAAGGCAAATTTCAACTGTATCTTTTTTGTTGTTGGCGTAGAAAAAACGAAATTTTGAAAACACGCTACTTTTTGTCGGCTAAATTCTTTTGGGGAAAATTTTACATCCGGGGTTAATTAAGGGTTTTTTTGCGGGTGTGCTGACAAAAAAAAACCCGTTTTTTTTTCAACGCCAAATATATAAAAATTTTTTTGTAGCCTAATTCAAAAGCAAAGCAAATTACAACTGTATCCTTGTTGTGGCGTAAAAAACACGCATTAATAACACCTACTAGTTTGTGCGGCTAAATTTTTTTTGGCCAATTTACACCAGGGGTTTAAATTAAGCGTTGTTTTGCGGGTGTGCTGACAAAAATAAACTGCTTTTTCAACCCCAAAATATAATATATTTTTTGGTACCAATTCAAAAGCAAAGGCAATTACAACTGTATCTTTTTTTGTGTGGGGTAGAAAACACGCATTGTAACACCTACTATTTGGGGGGCTCAATTCTTTGACGAAATTTACATCCAGGGTTAATTAAGCTTTTTTTTTTTTTCGTTTGCTGAAAAAAATAAACCGTTTTTTTTCAACGCCAAATATAAAAAATTTTTTTTGGTACCAATTCAAAGCAAACCCCAAATTAAAACGTATCTCTTGGTGTGGCGAAAAAAACACCAAATTGAACACCTCTATTTTTGTGCGGCTCAATTTTTTGGGCGAAATTTACCCCAGGGGTTAATTAAGCGTTTTTTTGCGGTGGTGCAAAAAAAAACCCGTCTTTTAAACGCCAAATAAATAAAAATTTTTTTTTGGGTACCTAATTCAAAGAAAAGGAAATTTTAACAACTTATCTCTTGTTGTTGGCTAGAAAAACCAATTTAACACGTACTAGTTGTGGGGCTCAATTCTTTGGCGCAATTTACATCCGGGGGTTAATTAAGCTTTGTTTTGCTGGTGTGCTGACAAAAATAAACTGTTTTTTTTCAACCCAAATATTTATATTTTTTTGGTACCCCCAAATTTTTAAAAGAAAAGGCAAATTAAAAACTGTATCCTTTTTGTGGTTCTAAAAAACACCAATTGTAACCCTACTAGTTGTGGGGCCAATCTTTGGCCAAATTTACATCCAGGGTTAATTAAGCTTTTTTTGCTGGTGTCTGACAAAATAAACCGTCTTTTTCAACCCCAAAATATATATATATTTTTTTGTTATCCTAATTCAAAAGCAAAGGCAAATTACAACTGTATCTCTTTTGTTGGCGTAGAAACACGCAATTGTAACACGCTACTATTTGTGGGGCTCAATTCTTGGGCGCAATTTACACCAGGGGTTTTTTTAACTTGTTTTGCTGGTGTCGAAAAAAAATAAACCGTCTTTTTTCAACACCGAAATATATACTTTTTTCTTGTAGCATAATACAAGCAAGGGAAAATTAAGCCTTTTGTGTTTTTACATTTAGTAAAACACACATGCTTGTAAACGCACTACAAGTAAATTTTTCCGGGCCATTTGGAGCGCAATTATACCCAAAGGGGTTACCCAACTTGTTACGGGGGTTTTTTTGGGAGTAAAAAAACGGGGTGTATTTTTATCATAACAATAGCTTCATCAAACAGTGTTTTTACATTTTAGAACAAACAGTATTTCAGACAAGAGGTGGCGGGGCTCGCAACGCAGTGGCGGGGCAAAAACATTCTGAAAGGGGCCCCGGTCGCAGCCAGAAAGGGGACGTCGCAGCAGGGGTCACTCGTAGGCCACAACGCCGCTGTCACTAGCGGCCTGGTGTTTTAAAGAAACCCAATTTTTTCTTGATTGGTTGACTAGGTCATCCTCTTCCCCCCAAAATAACATCTACAACCCCACCCAAAGAGTGGGTTTGGAACCCAGACACAACACATTTTGGCATGGCCCGGGAGGGGGTCAGGGGCCCTCACCTGTCCTCAGCCCGCCCTGCCCATCCTTTTCCCTCAGCCGGGGATCTACTATGGGTCGGGTAGCGCCACTAATAGCAGATAAACAATTTGAGGAGGGCAGTCAGCAGCTACGTGGCACGAAGAAATGGGGCCCAAATTCCCCCACTTCTTGCATAGGGGGGCAAAGTATAGATGTGGAGAGTGGGCATGGGAGGTCATGTGGTGGTGGTCACCCTCGGCTTACCAAAAACCGTGAGAGGACAGTAGTGACGTAAACCCCCCAAATAGATGAGAGTAGCCGACCGCACTTGGGACCCGGGGTGAAGCAAAGGGTTCATCACGTAAGGAGAAGAGGGCGTCAGCTTGCGCGTCGGGCAGGGGCGCAGCCAGCAAGTGGGGTTGTGTGGCCGTGATCGCGGGGTAGCAGCAGTGTGAGGTCGGGACCCAAAGGGGCCACGGGAAAAAAACCCCTTCGCAGGCCCAAGACATAGCGGCACAGGGGCCAGCGAGGCAGCGGGGGCAGTAGTCACTCAGTGGGGACGTTGGCGGTAAAAACAGCTACTCGGGGTGTCAGTTTTTTGCTAAGACACCGGAGGAGGAATATGGTATATGTAGAATTGTGGGCAAAAAAAAAGTGAAGGGTGCCAGGAGCTAACTTGGCACAACGCCCTGCGCAACACAGCACGCACCACCGGGCCCTGGAGAAACGGGCTCAGATTTTGGTGGCCACCGCCGCTGCAGCAGCAGCACGGCCAGTGGCACGCATGCCATTTCAGCCAGTAAAGGGCTCCACCACCCTGCAAAGGCAGCTTTTTTTCTCTTTTACATCCTCCCCCGGTCCAGATGCTCCTCTCCTCGACTCATGGCGCCAGCATTCGTTCAGAGAGGCGATTGTAAAAGAAACAGAGCGCCCAAACATCCCAAAAAGGGCAGCACTGACCGTGCTCCTGTCCAAGTTGTTGTACGCAGTCCCCCCTTTCCAAAATGGGGGGACTCGCCCCCATTCAAAAACAAGGCTTGTGCCGAGCCGAATGGAGATTTTCCAAGCCGTAATTTCTTTTCCAAAAGGCATACCAGCACTTCATAAATTGTAAACAGAAAGGGGTCAGTCCTTGACTTATCGTTTTTTTTCCAAGGTACACGGCAGGCGGACTCTGGAGCGAAACTACGTGGGGGCCAGTACAGGCCCTTTAGGGCCCACTGGTTGAATGTGCTTCCTCCCAGGCCCCAACCAACAACTTGGCCCAAGACCCTTTCTCCTCCACTTGTAACGCTGCCCTGGCCAATGTCCCCCCTCCTCCTCCTCCACCACCACCACCACTCAGCCTCCACAAGTACTGCCCCATCATCCCCACATGTGAAGGGCACAGCGGTGTCACGCAGTTCTCACCAGTTTTGCCTCTCAACGAAGCCCACACAGGGGAGGAACTGCTCCGCGTCATGCAGCAAGAAATCGATGTGTGGCTTTCCCGCGCCAACTGAAAATGGGAACCATGGTGACGGACAAGAGGAACAGGTTCCCGCTGCACCAGGAGGGATGGTCCATGCCCCCTGCATGGCGCACGTTTCAATCGGGTTTGAAAAAAGGTTTCCGAAGTCTTCCACCGATTTTCAGAACATTCTGAAAATGGCAGGAAACTGTGCATGCATTTTATCCTTCGACAAACCCAGGAACACCCCCTCGAGTTGCAGGGGCAGAACGGCCTCCCCACAAAGCTCTGATATGCAAATTTTTTCCCCCCCTGGATTCCCGCCTGCACATTTTGGACCGACGTATAACAGAAAGGCCATTAACGATTTTTTGATGACCAGGGAGAAGAAGACTCCCCTTGTAAATTTGATGCGCCAGTGGCACTCTGCGTGACACCCGCCGTTTGTTGAGGCCATTCGAGGGGCCACGTTATTTTTTTTCAGCGCCAGGACTACGGGATGAAAAACCATTCCACTGCTTCATGTCCCCGGAACAGATGCTGAAAAATCTGTCTGGACAGGGGAATGAGATGTGGCGACTAACTCGTGGCCACATGATCCGGTGGGGGGCTGAAATGGAGGAGGAGGAGGAGGAGGAGGCATTGGAGCAGAAACATTTCTGGTGAAATGAGTATTTTCTACCCAGGTGACAAGAGAAGGAAGGGGCAGCTGGGGGGGTGGATGGGGATGAGGAAGACGAGCGATGCTCCAACACCGGGGGGAGTAACAGTGGAAATGGGGGCAGGGAGCCCCCCGGAGTCACTTGTGCAGATGTCCCGCAGCATGCTTATTTTTCCTGGCTAGTGACGCCGAATATCAGCACCGGGAGAGGAAAACTTCTGGCTCTCCCCCCTATGGGGCCCCGCTACCGGCCAAAAAGGGGGCCTTTTTCCAGCTATTGAGAGGAAACAAAAATCAAAAAACTAAAGGAAATCCCCTAAAACGTTGGCCGCTGCCTATTGCGGCATCGTCCCCCCCTGACGTCCGACCGGGGTTCCTCAGCGCTCACATACTATGCCCGCGGCTCTGGGGGAAGGTGGGGGGGTAAGGGGCGTACCCGCTCCACAGCATAACCTAATCGGAGTCACTAATGAGCACTTCCTACCCCCCCTATGAGGAGGGCAGTCACCACAGCCGCAGCAGAGACAGGAGCATTTTCCCCGAACCAACAGGTTTGGCCTACTTGGGAAACACTCTGCCACCCCAGTTAGAAGATCCGCTGGGCTACTGGGGAGCCAAACTGGATGTTGGGCCGGGAACTTGCCGAGTTTGCAGTGGAGAAGCTGTCCTGCCCGGGCCAGTAAATGTGGCATCAAGCGGGTTTTTCATGCGGCGGGGGGCCCTGTTACCCCAGGAGAACCCCTTGTCCACGGGAAATGGAAAGACTGACCTTTTCAAGATGAAACAGGCGTGGATCGGGCCCGGGTTCCACACACCAATGCCCCAGGCGCAGTCTGGGTTCAAACACCGCCTCAGCCACTATTCTATTGCCCCCACCCGCCTTTATCCACACATCTGCTGATGTTTCTCCCCTCTGCCTACCACCGTCTTTACCAGGGGTGGGATTCCCCCCCACCTCAAAACTCTGTCATTGTGCCCCCTATTTGCTCATGCTGCGCTGCGTTTCTGTTGCCCTGACATCCAACTGTGTCATTGTGCACTCGCGGCCCGGACTGTTTTTTCCCCCCAGAATGTCATTGTGCCCCTCTCTGACCCATGCTGTTGCTCCCGTCATCCCTCCACTCTCTGTCATTGTGCCCCCTTCCGACCTCATGCCCGCGCCGCCGTGACCCCCCTCTCAGTCATTGTGGCCTGTGGCCTAAAAACTATTTTTGCCCCCTGCAAAAGTCATTGTGCCACCTCTGACCTCAGCTGTTTTGCTCCCTGTCATCACCTCCCCTCTTGTCATTTGGCCCCCTCCCCCACCTCAGTGCTGCCGCCGTGACCTCCCTCCCCCAGTCAATTTTCCGCTCTGTGGGCCCAATACTAATTTGCCACCCGCAAATGCATTGGGCCACTCTCTACCTCATCTGTTTTCTCCTGCATCACCCCCCTCTTGTCATTGTGCCACTGGGGGGGGGCCCACCTCAGCTGCTGCCGCCGTGACCTCCGCTCTCAGTCATTGTGCCGCCTGGGCCCAATACTATTTGCCACCTGCAAATGTCATTTTTTTCCCCTCTCTACCTCATGCGCGCGTGACTCCTTCGGCCCCCACACTGTGTCATTGTGCCACTGTCGACCTATGGCTGCCGTGGCTGCTGCCTGCCCCCACACCCGTGGCCTACTCCTGTTTTGCCACCCCAAATTTGTCATTGTGCCACTGTCTGACCTCATACTGCTGCCGCCGTGACCCCCACACGTATCATGTGCCACTCGTGGGTTTTAAACGTTTTTTCCGCCTCCAAATGTCATGTGCCACTGCCCGACCTCATACAGCTGCCGCCGTGACCTCCCCACTGTGTGATTGTGCCACCTGTGGCTTTAAAACTGTTTTTCCGCCTCCATAATGTCATTGTCCACTCCTGACCTCAACTGCTGCCGCCTGACCTCCACACTGTGGATTGTGCCCCTCGTGGCCTAACTGTTTTTCCACCCCAGAATGCCCTTGTGCCACGTCTGACCCAAACTGCTGCCCCCCTGACCCCCCACTGTGTGATTGTGCCACTCTGTGGGCCCAAACTGTCTGCCGCCCCCATAAAGTCTTGTGCCACTGTCTGACCCCATACTGCGCTGCGTTTACCTCCACAGTAAAACATTGTGCCCCTCTGTGGCCTAAACGTTTTTTCCCCCCTCCAAAGTCATTGTGCCACTGTCTGACCTCATACTGCGCCCCCCCCCCCCTGACCCCACACTGTATCATTGTGCCACTGTGGGGCCTAATACTGTTTTGCCGCCTCCATAATGTCATTTTTGGGCCCCTGCCTGACCTCTATGCTGCCCCGTACCTCCCACTTTTGATTGTGCCACTCTGTGGCCTAATACGTTTTGCCACCTCCAGAAGCCATTTTGCCCCTGTCTGACCTCATACTCTGCCGCCGGGGCCTCCACACTGGTGATTTTGCCACTCTGTGCCCCAATACTGTTTTTTTCCGCCTCCATAATGCCCTTGTGCCCCACTGCTGACCCCCATAAATGCTGCCGGCGTGACCTCCCCACTGTGTGATTGTGCCCCTCGGGCCTAATACGTTTTTCCACCCCCAGAATGCCTTGTGCCCTGTCTGACCTCATACGCTGCCGCCGTGACCCCCACACTGTGTGATTGTGCCCTCGTGCCCTAAAACTTTTTTCCCCCCTCCTAATTCATTTGCCACTGTCTACCTCAACTGCTGCCCCGTGACCTCCACACTGTATCATTTTTGCCACTCTGTCCTAATACTGTTTTGCCACCCCAGAATGCCATTTTTGCCACTTCTGACCTCATACTGCTCCGCCCTGACCTCCACACTGTGTGATTGTGCCCCTCTGGGCCCTAATACGTTTTTTCCCCCTCCAAAATTCATTGTGCCACGTCTGACCTCAACTGCTGCCGCCGTGACCTCCACATGTATCATTGTGCCACTCGTGGCCTAAAACTGTTTGCCCCCTCCAGAATGCCATTTTGCCACGTCTGACCCATACTGCTCCCGCCGGACCTCCAACTGTGTGATTGGCCACTCTGTGCCCTAATACTTTTTTTCCCCCTCCATAAAGACATTGTGCCACTGTCTGACCTCAACTGCTGCCCCCGTGACCTTTTCCACACTGTACATTGGCCACTCTGTGGCCTAATACTGTTTTCCCCTCCAGAACGCCATTGTGCCACTGTCTGACCTCAACTGCTGCCGCCCTGACCTCCCCACTGTGTGATTTTGCCACTCGTGCCCCAATACGTTTTTTTCCGCCTCCCCGAATGTCATTTTGCCACTGCCTGACCTCATGCTGCTCGCCATGACCCCCACACGTGGATTGTGCCCCCGTGGCCTAAAAATGTTTTGCCGCCCCCCAAATGTCTTGTGCCCTGCCCACCCATGCTGCTGGGCTGCCCCGCACCCCACACTCTATCACTAATGTTGCCACCTGAGCCTTTAGCTTGTTTTTTTCCAGCTTGCTGGCATAAATTTTTTCAGGCACATCCCGCTTGAGTTTTTTGGTCATTTTTCCCTCTTTTTTTTTAAGTGCCCAGGGAATTTTATATGAAAAAAACGATTCTAAGACGGGGCAGTCCCATGTGCCGTGTCCTACTAAAACACAACATTTTAAGAAGACCAAACCAAGCCCCTCGCATATTTAAGCATGGGACAACTTCACAGCACCCGCAGGCTCTGGGCGCCTGGAAATAGCGTTTTTTAACGTGATTCGGCCCAAGTAATTTTGGACCGAAACAATTTTGTCGGAAAAAAAGGCGAAGTGCCGAACCGAATTTTTGAGAAATTCGGCCATCTCTAATGGCCATACTAACATCTCAATGGCTGGACAAATTATTATTCCCAGTAGGAGGTAATAAATGCCACAGTGCTATGTGGGAGAAGTTTTACAGGTGTACTGTATATTACTGATGAATAATCAATAACACACCTATCCATGAAGAGGTCTATTACTAAGTAAAAAAAACTGCACATTGGAAAAGAACCAGTTCACACTAGTATTCAGAAAACCCACAGGACCATACAGGAGAGACTGCTTAAATGAAAAAATACTGACAGACAACCACTCATAAGCCTACTATCCATGCCCCCTCATGGATAGTAGGCGTGTAAGTGGTTGTTTTTTTAGATGATTCTAGATTTCAAAATTTCACATAGAAAGACTTTTATTGGGAGGCCCTTTTTTACAGTTTTCATTGGTGTACCAAAAAACCCGGCTTACAACCAATTAATGACGCTCTTACTATTCGCCCTTACTATTTTTGTTGCTTCCTTCTGGGAATAGTTTTTGTGCAAACATTAACCTATAAGTATGCTGTATGTCTGTGTTTTTAAATGAGGCATATCCCATTTTTCTGTTATTATTTTTAATAATAAACTATGCTTACTTCTTGGCCTTGTCTGCTGGTGTCTTGGCTCTTCAACGTATTGATTTCCATTTTGGTTTTGTTGGTAAACTGGTAAAATGTCTGTAAGCTAATGCTTGAAACTAAGATTTCCTGTGGCTTTTTTTCCTTCGTGTGATAGAGTCTAATTAGATTAGATTTATTTTTAAAATGACTCTTTATTTTATTTTCCATAATAAAATAACATTTCTTACAGTGAAGTAACATTTTGAAAGTTACAAATTAGCATGCTACATGATATCAATGCATAGATTCTCTGAAGTTATCAAATCACATTTAACTATAGAACCAGAGTAATCAGCTCAACTTGAGGGTCAGGAAGACCCAATGTTAATTAAAACCATTAGAAAACAAACTGTAAGCAACAAAGAGCATATTTTATCCATTTTGGGAGGCGAGAACCACCAATACACTGTTATAGCTGAGTATTGATCATAACCAGGGCACATGCATTTCTCAAAACATTACAAGACTGGAGTAAAAAAATTAAAATCCCCTTCAGTCCTTCAGTCTTCCCAAAGTGTTACCCAAATCAACCATAAGATACTAAAGTCAATATTAAAGATCAATATAGAGATCTCTCTCAAGATCTGTTTATACCCAGGACTGTATCTAGAACAAGGGGGCATCTTCTATATCTTGAGGAAAGAAAGTTTCTACATAAACATAGAAAGGGATTCTTTGCTAGAAGAGCAGTGAGACTTTGGAACTCTCTGTCAGAGAAACTTGTCATTGTGAATTCACTAACAGAGTTCAAAAAGGGTATGGATGCATTTCTAGAGCTTAATAGTATAACAAGTAATAGTGACTAGGATTCTGGAGAAGGATCGTTGATCCAGGGATTTATTCTGGTTGCCAAATTGGAGTCGGGAAGGAATTTTTTTCCTTAAAATGAGAACAATTGGCTTCTATGTTATGAGGGTTTTTGCCTTCCTCTGGATCAACACTTTAGCACAGTAGGCTGAACTGGATGGACGTCTGTCTTATTCCTGCCTTACAAACTATATGTAATTATATGTAACCCGTAAATTGCAATAGAATCATTAAAGGGGTTATCTCACTACAAGGATTGCTTTCTATGTTAAAGATGTTAAAACAAGTCACTTTGCAATATGTGTCCATTAACAGTGTGATACCTGTTCCTAGATATCCCCTCTTGTATTGCCTGCATCAGCTCATCAGGTTGCTATAGCTACAGATCTGTTTGATCTCTCCTGATAGGCTGCCAGCACTGGTTTTCTATAGCTACAGACCTGACTTCACTGCAGCCCAAATAGAAAACCAGTAAACACACCCCTGAATTCAAAATGAAATTAACAAAACAGGATAAATCAATGTAGTGAGACAACCCCTTTAACTCCTTGATTTTACTATCAGTTAAGAAACTGCACACGAAAGTCTTCCACTTTTTAAAGAATCTATGTCTCAAGCGACCACTGCACCTCCAATCTATCCATATGGAAGTGAAATTTCAAATGTTGTATAATTTTACAATTCCCTGGCACCTCTGAATCCAGCCACTTAGTCAAGAGACATCTTTTAGCTGCCAAAAGTGTGATATGTATGAGTTGAGTGTACTTTATTGATGTGGACAAATCATTAAATATAAGCGCTATTGATCCCATAATTTATAATACAGTGAGGAAATTGAGTGTCTCATTGACACCTTATCATGGGTTCAAAGGTACTAACTGGAAATTCTCTGTCTAAATTAAACACCCTCTGTTTAAGAAAATCTGCTGCTTGTTGGTACGTCAGAAAGTGATAATCAGGAAGATTATATTTTGCTGAAAGGTTCAAAAAGGAAAGATAGGCTTTCTGTTGCATGTCATATTGATGATCACAGTCTTAATACCCTTATCCTACCATACAAGGAAATGTCTATTTTTTAAGCCCTCTGAAAACTCAGGATGTCCTCTCAGCAGAAAAGGAAGTTTATGCAATTTCCTACACATTTTCCAAGCTCTAATAGTATCTCTCAAAATAAAACTAGACTTAATCTCCTTGGAGAGGACTGAATAATTTGTATGAAGAAGAGCAGACAAGCTCCAAAGGGTCAGCAAAGATGCCTTCATAGGGTATTTTTGACCCAGTCTAGGCAATGGCAACGTAATCACGCCAGATTATATGTTCAAATGTCAGGTAAAATTATCCTCTCATATACTTTGGGAAGCATCAATTTTGACATCGCAATCCTGGGTATTTTACCAGCCCATAGGGATCTAGAAAAGGCTGATAAAATGATTTTAATGTCTGAATGTTTTAAGAAAAGGGGAATGGCCTGAAGAAGAAAGAGAAGCTTTGAAAATGTATCATCCTTACCAAATGACATCTTGATAACAATGGCAGAGGAAGATGAGTCCAACTCTCCATTTCACGGACCATTTTCAAAATTAAAGGTGAATAGTTCAGGTAATATACAGACTCTGGGTACCCCAAATATACAGTAATGCCTTTTTGAAAAATTTTTAGCCAAAACCATGAGGAACCCAAACGCTCCAAAGACAAACCCTTTCAAATGAAAAACCACTTTGATTTTGTCTCATTTATTTTAAACCCAGAATAAGATCCGAATTTCCAAAGTTGATGAAACAACGTGGGTAAAAACACTTTTTGCTTACAAGAAAAAAAATTTCATTGTCTCGAACATAGAACATAATTCGTCTCTTAACTTTGATACCCCTGAAAGTCTGGGAGGAAAAGTGAAAACCCACAGAGATTCAATGAAAAATTTAGAGGAAGGGAAGCGGGAAACCCCCTTTTTGGCCTAATTCAAACCCAAAGCATTGTGATAGGAAAGCAGGTGTATATATGCAAGCTCTTGAGTTGGAATACAAAGAATTTAGAAAAGTTTTTTTAAAAGGCCCCTAAAATTTTAAAAATTTTCTAGCAACTAAAACCCGCCAACCCCCGCAACACGTTAATGCTTTCCTTTATCAATAGTAAAATAAAGCAGGAAATTTTAATAACCCTGGTCTCACTAGTTTTTCAACACCCGAAACACTTTTTCTGATTTTGGCACCAGCTTATCTATCTTGCATGAAACCTACTTGGGGAGGGTCAATGAGTTTACAAAGGTAGTTAGCTAGTCTATTGGCCAAAAATGTTGCCAACAATTTTAGATCGGCATTGATCAATGAAATGATGTGATAAGAGGGGGGCCAAGTCAGATAATCCCTCTTTGGGTAGGTCTTTAATGACTTACTCTCATTCCTTCCCTGCAGAAAAACTTTTTTTAAGGACACTGATGATGGTGAAACTTGTAATTTTAGGATCTTAAAAACTTTCCCCCCAAAACCCACTTTTCCCCAAAATTTTCCTTTTAAATTTTTAAAATTTAAATAACTAAAAAAATTTACACCCCTCATATTTTTTGTTAAAAAATTGTATTAGTCAGGGCATAGTCATGATAGCTTTATAACATTTTAAATTTGTTAAACCCCAAAAAAACTCAACCACAAGCCCTCATGCAAAAAACCCCAGGCAACAAAAGTAAAAA
>JAODAL010040381.1:0-36961 GCA_025379985.1 Phyllomedusa bahiana
TATTCTCAAAATTTCCAATGTCCCTTCAATTGCCCCCCACATTTGTTGACTTTCCAAGAGTGCTACTGGTCGGATCATGGATGCGCCTTTGCTCAAGGACTCTGATAATAAAAAGGTCAATGCCTTTTCTAGGTCTGTCTCGGAAGTCTCTGGCATGGCCCTATCTCTGCCGCCTCCGTGGGCCGCAAGGCCTGTATGGTCTGGACAAGTCAACTGTAGCAGGGAATCTCCGTTGACTTCTTCCTAGTGGTTCTGTCAGAACTGGCGGCCTAATTTTTCCTGTCTTCCAAATTTCTCTGTGAGGCCCTGCTGGAATCTGCACATCTTACTGCTAGAACGTCTGCCAATTTGGTGGATATTCCGCGCTCCATTTGATTAAAATCCTGGGTGGCATGACAAAGGGTTAATAATTTCTATCTGTTTTCCCTGTTACTTGTTTATTTTTTATTGAGGGCTTTGGAACATTTAAAAGGGAAAACCAAGTAGAATTATTTCTTTTTAAATGTGGCTTTATTGACAAGCAAGATACAAATCACACATCAACTTTACACAGGCGTACATAGCTATAGGCGCATATAGGAATCAAAGAAATAATTCTAAATGTTACTCAGCAATACAACTCAGAAAGGTCATATTTCGTACATGGTGCACTAGCAGAAGGGGGAAAGAGGGTGGGTAAGGAGAGGAATAGGGGGAGTGACAAAAAAAAAGGGGGAAACAAAAAAAGGGGGGGAGGGAGGAGGAAAAGGGCACAATAATAAGGCTAGTGATATCCCTATAACAGTGAGAGTTGCAAGACCGCAAAATCAGTACGCTTGTTTCTATCATTCTTCATTGGCACTTTGCTAAGGTGATGGGGAATAAAGCGCTTAAAACAGAAAATTAAAGATATACATGTAGAAAGAACAATTCAATCCAAGAGACCTATGGCATTAAGAAAACACACTCCTAACCCCTCGCAAGTAGAATTATTAACCCTTTGTCGTCCCTAGATATTCACCATTGAGGGTAACCTTTTTCTATTAGCCTCTTGTCCAATTGTTTAGTTTGTGCCACATGTGTTTTAGTATCAGAGCAAGCCCGTTTGGTTCTCACATATTCCCTGACAGGGATGGACTTGATAGTATGTGATGGAAGCTGGTAGCACATAACACATTACCTACTGTTGGTTTTCTAAACAAAGGAGTATGCATTACTCTGTTGTCAACATCACCTGTTAGTTCCAAATCAAGAAGATGCATTTTATGATTATCCATGTTAAATGTAAATTTTAGATTATAATTGTTTTAAATGTAGATGTTACAAAGCCTGGCATGGCTGCCTCTTTGGAGCACCAGACTGGCTTCACAGTTCTCTTTTTATTCACTTTATTTATTTTTTTTGGGATGCTGGACATTTTCACCCATTGGATTACAGTTTCATAAACCCTCTGGATACTTTGGCACACGTTGGATGGGTAGTCTACGAAGACAAGTCATCTTTTGCCCATGCTATTTGATGGAATTCCTGGGCATGACCTTTGACATGCCCAGGAATTCTGCAAAGATCCATTTTCTATCTGAGAAAATCAAGTCTTTACAATCTGACTTTTTTTTCCCCTCCAAAAACACTCTCTCTCTGAGATGTGTGTTCTGGCTGGAATGCTCTTAGCCTAAGAAGCTGTCCCTAATGCACAGTTTCACCCATAACTTCTGAACACCTTTTACCATTGTAGTTCTTTTCCCCAACTGGAGATTCTTTTATTATTATAGAAGAAAATGAAGGCCGTTAGAATTTTTTTTTTCTCCACGACAAAAAAAAAAAAAAAAAAAAAAAAAAAAAAAAAAAAAAAAAAAAAAAAAAAAAAAAAAAAAAAAAAAAATTTTCTCTGAGGAAAGGTGTCGCAAAAACCCAAGAATTAAAATTCTTTTACCCATTGATTTTTCTTTCCCCCAAAAGGGGAATTCTTCTTCCCCCAGGTTTGATTAAAACCCGGGAAAAAAAGGGAAGGGAAACCCCCTTTGAAAAGCCTTTCAACTCCGAATTGCCGTCCCCCTACATCCAGTGCTTCAGGTTGGGGGGGCTGTCTTTGGCTCCCTGACAGTTTTACAGCAGTTGGAGTACCTCTTACAGATCAAGTCCAGGGCTATCTTCCTAGTTCTCTCCCATTGGTCCCTCCAGGGTCATCTGACAAAATCCAGAACAACACCACCACTGTAGTTGCCTACTTGAATCATCATGGGGGAAACAGGAGCCAGCCTTCAGGGAGGCCTCTTGGATTCTTTGTTAGGCAAAGCTCTCTGTCCTGTTTCTCTGGAAGGTTCACATTCCAGGAGTGGAGAACTGGACTAGTGACTCCTTATCTAGTACTCTCCTAAGGCAGTTTTTTTATCTGTCGGAGGTGGGGCAGCCCAGATGTAAATCTTTTTGTCTCCACCCTTAATCACCAGTTCCCAACATGGGTGTCCAGGTCTTGAGATACCCAAGCTCTTGCTGTGCATGTGCTAGTCCTTCTGTGAAGTCAGTTTTCACTGGTTTATCTTTTCCCTCCTCTTCCCCTCCTTTCTTATGTATCAAGTGGGAGAAGATAACTGTCATTTTCACCGCACCAGACTTGCCCTGCAGGGTGTGGTACACAGATCTTGTTGATAGAGGCTCCATGGCCCCTCTGTCTATGGCCTGACTTCCTTTCCCAAGGTATGCTATTCCAGGCATCCTCAAACTGTGGCCCTCCAGCTGTTGGGAAAACTACAACTCCCATCATGCATTTATATAATCTATAACAGTGGGAATGATGGGAGTTGTACTTTCCCAACAGCTGGAGGGCCGCAGTTTGAGGATGCCTGTGCTATTCCATCATTCAGCTGCATTTGACAGTATTGCTGTTGAGATCAAAGCCTTAAAATGTTGTGGTCTTTCTGACTCCACTTGCTTTCTTGCAAGGTAGCCTTTTTGGTGGTGAGTGGTCCTTCCACCTGTTCTGTCTCCTGAAAAATGTTTTATTTTCCTTACACCTCAATAGAGACATTGGTCCTACCCTCATTTTGCTCTTCCCCCTCAGGAGCGTTCCTTGCACTGTCTGGATGTAGTAAGGGCTATCCATATCTGTCTTGCCACTACTAAATCCTTTCAGCACTATGACTCTTTGTTGTTGACCTCTAAGAGTACCATTGCCAGTTTGATTCGATATGCGATTCCCAAAGTCTAAGGGTAGAGCTCTTTCTCTTTTGGATTACCACTCATTCCACACAGGTTGTCTATGCTTTTGTGGACAGCTCAGCATCATACCATGGCCTCCATGGTTTGCTAGCCCACCACCTGAGCTTCACTACATACCATGAAATTTTACCAGAATCTTAACTTTCGCATCAGCCAATGCTAGTCTGAGTCATTGGCGAGAATAATGGATTTGGAATTGTAAAATCCTTTTTTTTTTGTCTGATTCATTGGAGGACAAAGATCCCACTTCTTTTTTGGTACTCCCCTTCCAGGGAATGTATTTTTTGCATTAGTTGTTGTTTTGGTATTTCTATCCTGGAATTGGGTTGTTGTTGGTTTTCTTTTTCCATTGCTTTTCCACTATCTGGTTAGCCCACATAGGCAGAGTCAACCCTCCCTCCTAGTGCCAGCCTCCTAGTGGCAGGGCCAATAGCCACAGTGCTGTGTCTCCCATTGAATCAAGCAAGAAAAGGATTTTATGGTGAGTACAAAAATCCATTTATTTTCCTGTCATCTCAATTGCGGGGCTTGTTTTTTGCAGGATGTGGTTTTTATTATTTATCTCATGTATTGAGAAATTTTAAAAAAATAAGTATTTATGATTACATCAATACTATATTTAGAGTTTCATTACCTTAAAAAAGAAAGTGCTTTGCATTGCCATATTTAGACATCCTTAATTTATTTTTTTGGGGGGAATCGAAGTGACCAATAAACAGCAATACCTGTGTTGTTTTGTTTTTTTTTACAACATTTCACCATGCTGGATAATTGTTTTGCAACAGCTAAACGGGTTTTCTCCCCAAGCTGTTTCACTGAGTTACAGGCAGCGTTTCACTCACTCTGTCTGGTCAGGCTCTGGGTAGTTCTATAGCAGTGATTAGCATATTTAGCTTCTCTGTAACTAGCTGAGACATAAATACATAAGTGCGGATCCATAAACAAAAGCTAATCTAGTTAGAGATGAATTAGTCTGCTCTGGAGTGAGCTCCATCCATGGTGACCTCACTCCCTGCTCTCTGTCTAATCAGGAAGGGAGTTATGGACGTAACCAGAGAAACCTGTGTGCACTCAGAGCAGATAACAACTCTCTACTCTCATAACCAAGGTAAAATCAAAAGACCAATGTATTTAGAAAAAGTGTTCAATTACCTGTCCCTTCATGTTAAACGTTAATCTTTGTAGTGAGAAAATGCCTTTAAGACATTTTCAGACTCCATGATGCCAGTTATGTTTATTTGTAGAAATCTGAAAAAAAAAGGTGTTTTAAGAGGGAATTCCCAGCTAGAGAAATGGGATTCTACTTTCTGCTGCAGCCGTTGAGGACGCAACCACACACATGTGCCTCCCTATTCATTTATATGGACGTTCCAAGCACAGCCGAATAACGATACTGGAAACTTCCATAGAAGTGAACAGATAGAGCTATGCATATAGAGTCACCTATCGGTTTATTGTAGACCACAGCAGAAAGTTGTTTTAAAATAATAAAAAAGAAAAAAAAATGTGCTCACCCCTGAACACACTAATATAATGTTTCTCTACTGGTCCCACACCTATGATGTTACATGCATGGTTAACCTAATGCTCCAAGCAAGTGGTAGACTCCGTGCCAGAGCAATTGGCTGCAGCATCATGAGAACCCTAGATGTGACATATTGATGGGCACACTAGAACATCAGCCGTTCTGATTAGCATTTTTTTAAACAGAAATCTTGGACAACCCCTTTAATCTTTCTAGGGTGTTTAAATACTTATGTATTGAAGAGTATTGTGACTTTACCGATCTTTCTTTTGCCTGGAGTATTTAAGTGGTTAAGTGGCCAACATCACTGTTATCTCCAATCCCAGCTTCTGACAGAAGTGGTGAGCTGCAAATTATAGCTAGCACCCACCACTATATTTCCCTAATGCACATGTACCGTATATGCATGGAAGATGTCTCCAAGAGCTTTAAAGGAGTTGTCTCCTTCAGAGTTTCAGAGAATGCATGAATGAAATACTCACTTCCTGGTTCAGACTGACTCATTTGCATAAGCTCCATGCTTGTACAGCTCCATGCCTTGCTGTGCTTTCAGATGCTAATTAGATCAGATTAGCTTTCTCAAACTACTAACAGGACTTCTTATCTGATCCCCAAAACAAAAGCCCTAATTACAGTGCTGTTTATTTTACATAAATCAAGTTTTTTACTGCTGAGCAGCACAGGACACTGCTGTGACCTGTGTGATGACCTCACTTACTGTTATCTCATTGAACAAACAGCAGGGGGAGAATTGTTTACAGGTCAGTTACTGAGGGAACTGAAATAGCCAGGGAGGTCATAAATTCACTTGTATCTCCTTAGGGAAAACAGAGGAACAAAGCAATATATTTGGAAAATGTCTTTATTTTGTGTTCCCTACAATTTGAAAGCTATTCTTTGTAGCGAGACAATCCCTTTAAGTCATATCTAGACAGGAGATTTAGAACTCTGTTTTAGAAGAACAAAGCACCAACATATACAAACATATATTTAAAAATGTATTAGCATCATGTTTTAACCCTAGAAAATAACATGGTTTCAAATAATAAATGTACAAGTCACTTTGCAATATGTGTCCATTAACCTATTCTGAGATATCCCCTCTTGTATGGGCTTCATCAGCTCCTCAGGTCGCTATAGCTACATTCCTGTTCAATCTCATGATCAACTGCCAGCACTGGTTGCTATAGCTACAGACCTGGCTTCTACTGCAGCCTAGTAAAAGTCGGTAAACACGCCCCTGAATTCAAAGTGAAACCAAGAAAACAGGACTGAGGTAAGATGAATCAATGTAGTGAGACAACCCTTTTAAAGATACTGACTGTTGAATACTGGTGTCGTATACAACATTATTCTGTGAACGGACCTCTTAGGGTATATTCACACAATGTGTTCAATACGTTTTTGGATACAGTTTTTAGATGCATGTTTGAATCAGTGTTTCGGACCCTAAACGGACCCAAACATGCTTCTAACAATGTGCAATAAGATTAAGGCCGTGTTCACACGGCTTATTCCCGACGGATTTGTGCGCCGTATTGAGCGCACAAATCCGCCGTGAATAAGGGGCGGGACGGGGGCGGCGCCGGAGCACGGCGGCGGCGCCGCTCCCGGCCCCATAGACAATGCATTGTTTACGGCGCGTACGCGCTGTAAATAATGTGCATGTCACTTTCTCCCCCCGCGGCGGATTCGCCGAGCAGGGAGGAGCGACGGATTCCACTGTTCTCAATGAGGGCAGTGGATTACCGTAATTGCTGCCGCGGATTGGCGCCGTACTGCAGCGCAAATCCGGCGCGCAGTACGGCGCCAATACGCGGCAGAATAAGCCGTGTGAACGAGGCCTAAGCTTGCTTTCATTGTAGAACATGCATCGGCGTTCAGACGAAAACGTTTTTTTAAGCGTCTTTCTAAAAGCTTTTTCCCAGTTCTTCGGCAAAATTTGTCTTTTGTCAATTTTGCCCCGTTTGACCAGCAGAAACCCATTTATAACTAAAACGGTTTTGTTTCAAACTGCATTTAAAAAACGCATCCAAACACACAGCACACTTTGGGTGAGTGTTGGATGTGCTTTACACAGCGCTTTTAAATTTTCGTTTCGAAAATGCATCCAAAAACAAAATTTTGGTGAACCCCCCTTTTTAAAGGATGTACCCTTTACAAAAGGTATTTTAAACACTTGTGGATTAGCAAATTCCACAGAGGTAACATAGGTATTTTGTATCACAATTCACCCCCTTAATTCCCAAAGCAGATATTTTGGTAAAAAATTCTGCAAAAAGGGAATTGTCCACGTTTGGAAAGATTAAAATCTACAAAGGCTTTAAAATTTTTTCACTAAATTTTCTCCTGCATTAATAGTGGCATATCTCCAGGTTACTTTTCACTGGGTGTAAACCCTGTATATATTGAAAGTGTCTCCCGATGCTTCAGTGATCTTGACTAAGACCTCATCCCATTGATTGAATTAAAATATGGAATACAGGTGTTTTTGTCTTAATTTATCCCAATATTGTGCCCATCAAATTTTGGGGGCCCCTTTTTTTTTTTCCCAATTAAATTTTTTCCCGATGTTTTTTTTTCCAAATTCCCCAAGCCCCAAAAAATACAAATAAAAATTTAAAGCCCCTTTATGAGGGTTTTTTGGGGTTTTTTAAAAGGGGAAATACAATACAGACAATGAAAAGGACATGTTTGGGTTTTTTAAAAATTCTAAAATTGAAAGTATAAATAGTTGTATTGATGAACATTTAAAAGGGTTCTCCGGGAGAAGAAGAAAAATAAAAAATAAATTACTGTCAAAAAAAAATTTAATCCCCTTTAAATCCCTTTCCCATTAGACTGCTTTTTAGGGGTTTAATATTATAGCAGGAAAAATGGCTGCCAGGCTCCTTCCTTTTGGCAAAAACCCGGGCCTGGAATGAGAGTAAAAAGCAGTAGGATAGACTTGAGTTACTTCCTGGTTAGGCCGAGTGGCATAACGGGGAGCTATGGGCTGGGGCCCCAGTCACCTCCCGACTTCTGATGTGAGGGACGGTTGCTTTTTTTTAGAAAGGAGATTGCTTAAAATAAAAGTCGCATATATATTTGTAAATACTTTTGATATATAATGGTTGGGTTGGGGTGGGATATAGTTATAGAATAAAAACCCTAAGCTGGGAGAAAGCAGGCTTTGTGGGGTAATGTAGGATTCATAGAGCGCGTCTAGAACTGAAACTTCGCCAAACAAACCCCGGTTGGGGCCTATTTTAAATAGTTTTAAATGTTATCTTTATTGTTCCTCCATTACATGTTCTTATTTTTTGGGGGTTTCTCACACAACAACTTTAAAGAGCTCAGTATTCAATTTTAAAGTCAGGAACTAGTATGCATATAAAATATGCTAAGAGCCTTAAAGGGGTTATCCAATAAAGAAAAAAATTTTTGGGGAAATAGTATCTCCCCTAAATTTGGCCCTTTTTTTAATTTATTTAAATTGCATTTTTTAAATTTTTTCTCTAGGCTTTCCCGATGACGAAAGATAGTAGCCCTGTGTTTTTGGAAAGAGCTTAGTGTAAATTTTCGGGGAAAAAATTGACAGGGGATTTGGGTTTTTTCCCAGGGCAGCTTTTGGGAAACTGAACCCCTTTAAAAAACCGTCATACACAAGGTGGGGAAAAAGGTTGTGCGTTGAACGGGGAATGGGAGGGAGGAAGATAAAAGAAAAGAAAATGTGGGGATTGTAGTTTTCCCGGGGCCCAAATTTTTTTTTTTTGGCCAAAAACCAATAAACCCGGGGTTAAAGGTTTGCTTTTAGGAAGGCTGCATGCGAAAATTTGTTCGGGCGGAAATTTTTTTAAGGGCCCCCAATTTTTCTTCCCTGAGTGCTTTTTCCCAGCATTTAGAGAGATTTTTTACAGCAGCTGCTTTTGGCATGGACCCATAAACGGAGCGGGGCCCATTGATTCTATAGGAGAGTTTTGCCCCGGCATCCCTTGGGTAAACCCGGGGAAGGGAAAGTCATTATGCAGGGGGGAGGGTGCTGTGCCATCCCCCTTTTGGAAAGGTGTTTTCCTATTTTTATCTAAAACCTTTTGATGTCCCTATCGTGTAATGCGGCCGGGTGTTTATAAAAAGGACATTGCTGAAAAGTTTTTCTAAAAGAAAGGAAGTTTCAGGATATTATTGGGCTATTTTGGCCAAAGTAAAAACCCTTTTGGATTTTTAAAAAATTTGATAAATGGGTTTCATAGTTTAAATGGGTTTGTAAGGCAAAAAAAAGACAAGTCGTCCATTTTGTTCGGGTTTTGTCCCTAAGGGGGGTTGACCCCAGGGAAGGAAAAAAAACCCCCTTGAGGTTAAAAACCCAAAATTGCCTCTTTTAAAGGAAAAAATTTTTCCCTTTCCCTTTAACCCCAATCTGGCAATCAAAAAAAATCCCTGGATCAAGGGCCCCCCCCCTTGAATCCTAGTAAACTAAAAACCTTGTTATATTATTCGTTCCAGAAATGAAATCCAAACCCTTTTGAAACGGTTATTGTTTTCCCCAAATGAAAACCCCCCTTAAAGCGAAAACCCTTCCATAGCCCCACTGTTTTTTTACGGGTAAAAGAACCCCTTTCTTGTTTATGTAAAAAAATTTTTGGGGTTCCTAAAGACGAAAAAGGTTTCCCCTTTTTCTAGTACGGGTTTTTGGGTAAAAATTAAATTTTGGGGGAAAAAGATCTCTAAAATTGAACCTTTTTGAGGTATTTAAAAACCCCAATATTTATTTGGTCCCCCCGAAGCCTTCTTTTCCCCAAAAACAAATAACCCTAATCTTCCCCCAACCCCTTTCTGTGAAATGTAGTCCACCCAGCCCTTTTTAAATTATTTTTGTTGCCCGCCTTTGTCCCTGTTCAAGCTCTAAAATGTCTTTCCCTGTGAAATTTTGGTGCCCCAAAAATTTCCCAAAATTTTTTCCCAATTTGTGGGTTTCCTAACCGTGACTTGTTATAAGGGGAAAAAATTAATGTTCTTTAAATGGGGCACTTACCCCTTTTAAAATGCACCCCATGATCCCTATTTTTGTTTTGTTGGGCTGTTGCTCCCCTGACACTGGCTGCTAAAATTTTAAGTTTCCCTGTCCACCGGGTTTCCCCAAAACCCTTTTTCCATGTCACTTTTTCCCCATTTTTTTCCCATTTAACATGTAATCATGTAATGGATTTTTCTTTCCCCCATGTGCAAAAACCTTCCCTTTATAAATTTTTAAACCCTATCTCCACCCCCTTTGCCCGGGCCTCGCAACTTATCCGATCCCTTTTTTAAAAAAACATATTATCCTCAATTGTGTTGTTTTACTTGACAGAGCTTGGTATCGTCGGGCCAAAGTTTGGGATATTCAACTGTGTACCCCCTTTTGTAAGATCATTAATAAAAATTTTTTAAAAGAGGTTTACCCCCCAAATTACTGACCTTTTGTGGAAACCCCCATTGGTAACAGCGATCCAGTCTGAGAAATTTTACCTTTTAATTATCCCCTTTTGTTTGTATTCATGAGCCATTATTTTAAAACCCACTTGCCCCACTTTTCCCCCCCCCTTTCCCAACCCTTCTCATTTTATTTACCAACCTTTTATGGGGGGAACCGTTTAAAATTGTTTTGGGAAAAAAATTTTAGATATATGAATTTCCATTGCCTCACCCCCCGATCCGTCTAGCTTTTTAAAAATTCCCTTTCTTTTTAAAAAGCGATAAAAAAAGTTAGTCTAAACCGGCCCGGATCCTTCATAAACCCCATGCGGGAAAACGGGTTTTTTAATACATTTTTTTTCCCGTGAGAAACCCCAAATGATACCCATCCCTAAAGGAAAACCCTTTTCAAACTTTTTTAACCTAAAAACCAGAGGGTTGGCTACTGGCCTATATTTTCCCCGGGATCACTTTTTGACCCCTTTTTAAAATTTGGCCCCCCACCATTTCCCTTTTGCGCCAACCCCTTTGGGACTTTACCCCGTTATTAAAACGGGTCCCATGAATTTTAAAGGGAAATGGGGGCCAAATCTATGAAAATAAATTTAACTCCTTGGGAAACGCGGGGTGTATGCCATCTGGACCGGGGATTTGCCCTATTTTAATTTTCCCAAAGACGGAGCTGAAACTTCTTGGGGGGTTGGGGCCCAAAGAAATTTTTTAAGTTGGAGTTTACCTCTTCCCTCTGTTAAAACGGGGAAGTTTCATCCTCCCCCCGGAAAATTAAAGTGGAGAAAAAAGGGGTTTAATACTTTTTGTTTTTTTCTCATCCCCCTTCTACGGCCCTCTCCCCCCGTATTTTCAAAGGGCCAACATTTTCCCCGTTTTAATCTTTTTTTTATTTAAAATAGTTAAAAAATATTTTTGGGGGGAATTTTACTTTCTATAGCAATATGTTTTCCTCCCCCAAACTTTGCTTCCTTTATCTTTATTTATTTTCACTTTATTTTTTTTTTTTTATAGTTCTTAGTGCCTCTTCACTGCCCTCCCGTTTTAGTTGGTTGGGAAATGCTTTCTTTTTTTTTTTTTATTGCCTTTTTAATCCCCGTTGATTCCCCTTGGGTTTTTCCTGTTTCTAAATTTTTTTTAAAAACCCCTAAGGATGTACCCCTAAAAATGGTAGCCTTGGATGTTTTTAAAAATATCCCCTTTTTTTATTAGTTCTGGATATTTAAACACATTGTCCCAGTCAATACGGTTTTGAGACCTCCCTAAACAGGAAATAAAATTTGCCTTTTCCCAAAATTTAATGGGGTTTTTTTGGCTCCTTGACAAAAAAAATCTATTGAAGGTAAACCGGAAAATTTATTTATTTAAAGGGGCCCTATTCCCGGGGCCCCTCAAAAATTTAACCTTTTTTTACTCTTTTAGGGGTTTTTAGTTAATATTGGTTAGAAGGGCCTTTTTTCTAAATCGGTTCCCGCCCCCAAAAAAAGTTTATATGGGAAATTTTCCAAAAAAACCAAAAAATTCTTTAAAAAAGTTTTTTTAAATATTAAGGTCTGAATTTTTTTTGTTATGTTTGTTTTTTTCCCTCACCTCCCCCCATGAGCATAATTTTTTTTCATCTACATAGGCATATGAGGGCTTTTATTTTGCAAGACTGTATATACTTTCTAATGGTATCATTCACCGTACCATAGAATGTAATGGTACAGCAAACAAGGTAGAGGAGAACCAGCTCACCTGAGGATCCTGGAGCCTCAACGGAGTCACGGTAATTGGGTAGACGACTCCCAGCAGCAAACAGCAAGCAAATGCACAGAAGTGCAAACCGGCTTCACGATGAGGAGGAACGAGAGTTCAACGCAGTGAGTTGTATGAGTAAAATCCAATCGATTTATTTGAATTCTTTAAAACATATCAAAAATTTGAGAGGAAAAAGTGCTAGGATGAGGATAGCTTAGCAAAACAAGTGACAGTTAATCCACACAAAATAGACTATAACTAGCATCTACCATATGTCTACTGTAGGTTGGCATAATTTTTTAAATGTCTTTTTTACGGCATTAGGGGGCTTAGAAATTTAGTAGTAATTTTTTTAGATTTTCAAGCAATTTTGCAACATAGTTTTTTTTTTTTTGGGGGGGGGACCTGTCCGGTTCTGATGTGGTTTTGAGAGGCCTATATGTTAGATACCTCCATAAATGACTCCATCTAAGAAACTACACCCCTTAAAGTATTCAGAACAGCATTTAGAAAGTTTATTAACCCATCAGGTATTTCACAGAAATCAAAGCAAACTGGAGGTAAAATTTCATTTTTTTTTCTGCTTTTCAATTTTTATTTATTAGTCACAGGAACATGGTAGATGCAACTCAACATTGATTCTGCCAATTTTCCTGTTTTTAGAGACATCCCATATATATGCACTATTTGACTGAACCGCAAGCCTCAATAGGAGGAGCACCTACTGGACTTTGGGGTCTCATTTTCATTTTGTACCATTAAAGGTGCTAAAACTTAACACCCCTAAAAAAAAACCATATTGGAAACTACACCCCTTAAAGAATATATATTCATTATAAAAAATTGACAGACAAAACTTTTTTTTTCCCCCCTGTATACGGAGCTGATTAAGGGCTTATTTTTTGTGGGATGAGTTGACTATTTTATTGGTATCATTATGGCGTTCTTATGACGCTTTTATCACTTTTTATCAAGGTTTCTGGGAGGCGTTTTAAACAAAATACAGCAAACCTGGTACTGTTTTTTTATTTTTTACAGCGGTCAGCGTGCAGTATAAATGACATGCTAGCTTTACTCTGCAGGTTGATACAATTACGGTGATACTAATATAGTTGCTAATGGTATACACAAAACGGTATTCCTCCGTAGTAAAAAACGTATACATTTTTATTCAAATTTTGCATAAAAACTCGAATTTCCAGTGTAAACAGGTTTCACACTTTACTTTCTATATATTAGCATTTTTCATTCACCTGGTAGTTCATTGGAGTTTCTCCTTTGCACTGCGTGGCCGCATAGGAGATCCCGTCCGCGAAGGACTTGTTACATCCAGCCTCCGTGCTGTGTGAGCCTTCCTCACTTCTCAAGCAGCGCTACGTCTCGCGACGTTTCGGGAGCTACACGCCCCCTTTGTCAAGCATAGAGGTAACCGTAAGATACATCTCTTATATGTGATTCCTGTATGTCTTAAAGTGCATTCATTATGTTAAAAACAATCACAATAAAAACAAACGGTATGCATCAATGTCACAAACATATGGCATATGCATCTTTTGTTCATTACGTGCTATAGCCTTATGTAGCATACCTTGGTTACTTCACATAGCGGCTAATTTGTTCAGAACTAGAATTCAGGTATAGACGTTCCAATTGCACTCTTCATTTAGGCCATTAGGTGTCAGTGTTTGCATTCTGTGAATCCAATATACTTCTCTTTGTAACAATTTACTTTTTAAAATATGTATATCATTTGTTTCTACTTTTTCCAAAATGCACCATTTTAGATCCCATACATTGTGTCCAAATTCATAAAAATGTCTGGCCACAGATGTTTCACCAAATTTTTTATTTTCTACGTCTTGTTCTTTATTACCTGATTTTTCCATTCTAGTTCTGAACAATTTTATCTGTGATCTATGTTCGTTAATTCTCCGTCTTGCTGGTCTTGATGTTTGGCAATTTTATGCTTTGCCACAGTGGGATTTTTGCATATTTATGTCATTGCTGGAATTACACGTGAAATTTTTTTTTTATAAATATGGGATACCCTTTCATTGGGTGAGATATTCTATCACCTTTTATTATTTGATTGCAATTTTGGCACACAAGACAGCCATATGTACCTTTCCTTTGTGTTCCCATTAATATTTAACTATCTAACCAAATGATTGCCTTCTTACTAACATTGCTAGACATCATCCTTACAAAAAATTATTTTAAATTTGGCAGTGAATTCTATATACAGCGACAAGGAGTTGCAATGGGTTCTCCAGCAACTCCTAGCATAGCCAACATATTTATGGCCAATTTGGAAACTAAAACCATATTATTTAGTCGCTGGGAAAAACACATAAAAATGTGATTAAGATTTGTGGATGATGTGCTACTATTGTGGATGGGCACATTAGAAGAGCTACATTTTTTGTGGAATTTATAAATACGGTGCATCCTCTAATAAAGTTCACAAGTACTATTGACCAGAAATCTATTAATTATTTAGATGTTAATATCAATATAGAGAATAAAAAATTGAAGACCAATTTGCATGTAAAGGAAATGGAGAGGAACAATCTCTTACATGCAAAAAGTCAACATGCTCCTAATCTGATAAAAGGAATCCCTAAGGGACAATTTTTGAGGATTAGGAGAATCTGTACGTTAGATGAGGACTATGAGAGAAACAAACAAAAACTAATTCAGAAATTTACTGATAGAGGGTATGATCCGATGGCACTGAGAAAAATAGGAGATGAAATAGGAAAACTAACGGGAAGAAGCACGTAAATACAAAAATAGACAAAAAGATCAGAAAATGAATTACATCACCGCTTATGATCATCATGCAGAAATAATTAAAAAAAAGCATTCTAAAATCGTGGCATGTACTACAGGTAGACCCAAAATATGGCCACTTATTTGCAGAACCCCCTAGATTTATATATCAGAGAGGGAAAAGTGTAGGTAATGTCCTTATTAGATCAGATTTACAACAGAAATCAAAGAAGAAACAAATATTAATGGGAACACAAAGGAAAGGTACATATGGCTGTCTTGCGTGCCAAAATTGCAATCAAATAATAAATGGTGATAGAATATCTCACCCAATGAAAGGGTATCCCATATTTATCAAAAAAAAAATTCACGTGTAATTCCAGCAATGTCATATATATGCTAAAATGCCCATGTGGGAAAACATATATTGGCCAAACATCTAGACCAGCAAGAGTGAGAATTAACGAACATAGATCACAGATAAAATTGTTCAGAACTAGAATGGAAAAATCAGGTAATAAAGAACAAGACTTAGAAAATAAAAAAATTTGGTGAAACATCTGTGGCCAGACATTTTTATGAATTTGGACACACAATGTATGGGATCTAAAATGGTGCATTTGGAAAAAGTAGAAACTAATGAATACATATTTTAAAAAGAAATTGTTACAAAGAGAAGTATATTGATTCACAGAATGCAAACACTGACACCTAATGGCCTAAATGAAGAGTGCAATTGGAACGTCTATACTTGAATTCTAGTTCTGAACAAATTAGCCGCTATGTGAAGTAACCAAGGTATGCCACAATAGGCTATAGCACTAAATGAAAAAAAGAGGCATAAGCCATATGTTTGTGACATTGATGCATACCGTTTGTTTTTATTGTGATTGTTTTTAACATAATGAATGCACTTTAAGATATACAGGAATCACATATAAGAGATGTATCGTACGATTACCTCTATGCTTGACAAAGGGGGCGTGTAGCTCCCGAAACGTCGCGAGACGTAGCGCTGCTTGACAGGTGAGGTGTTGAGGAAGGCTCACACAGCACGGACGCTGGATTTAACAAGTCCTTCGCGGACGGGATCTCCTATGCGGCCACGCAGTGCAAAGGAGAAACTTCAATGAACTACCAGGTGAATGAAAAAGGCTAATATATAGAAAGTAAAGTGTGAAACCTGTTTACACTGGACATTCAAGTTTTTATGCAAAATTTGAATAAAAATGTAAACGTTTTTTACTACGGAGGAATACCGTTTTGTGTATACCATTAGCAAGTATATTAGAGGCACATTGAATAGCAGGTGGGGACCTGCAGCTATGGTATAATCTGGTTTGTTCATTAATAAAGGTGCATTGCATGATGAGTATATAAACAATTACGGTGATACCCAGTTTGTATAATGTTTTACTGCTTCTACACAATAAAAACTCTTTCCTTCAAAAAGGAAAACACGTTTTTGAATCACCATAGTCTAAGAGTCATAAAGTTTTTATTTTTCTGTGTACAGATTTGTGTCTGGGCTTGTCTTTTGTGGGCTGAGTTAACGTTTTTATTGGTATCATTTTTGGGGATAGAAGGCTTTTAAATCCATTTTTTGGAAAGCAGGTTGAAGAAAATACTGCAATTCTAGTAGTGTTTTTTATTTGTATTTTTGACAGCGCTCACAGCGCCGTATACATGACAAGTTAGTTTTACTCTGTGGTCA
The DNA here is from genome assembly GCA_025379985.1 of Phyllomedusa bahiana. NCBI lineage: Eukaryota > Metazoa > Chordata > Amphibia > Anura > Hylidae > Phyllomedusa > Phyllomedusa bahiana. The sequence continues at coordinate 16,392 of JAODAL010040381.1, forward strand.
ATACAATTACAGCAATACCCATTTTATATAGTTTTTCTTTATGTGGCAGCACTTTAAAAAAAAAAAAAGGCGTTATTTGTGTAAAACAATATTAATGCATCGCTATCTTCTGATAGCCATAACGGTTTGTTTTTCCCATATACAGAGCTGTGTAAGGGCTTTTTTTTGCAGGATGAACTGACGTTTTTATTGGTACATGACTTTTTGATTTTTATTCCACTTTATGTACTGCGGGATGAATTTTTTTTTACAGCATTCACTGTGTGGGTTAAATAGTATGACAGATTTATATGGTAGGTTGTTACGCATGTGGCAATACCAAATATGTGTACTTTTATTTTTTATCTTTCTTGGGGCGATTGCCACATGTAAAGAGGAAAAGGGTGGTGTATGTGTTTTATTTTATGTGTTGTGTTTGTAAAGATGGGCAGTTGTATATATTATATTATACTGTATTGTATTTGGAAATGTCTAGAGCACAGGTGTCAAACACAAGGCCCGCGGGCCACATCCGGCCCGTGGCCTTGTGTTTTGCGGCCCGCGATCTCCCCGACTCCGCACAGCTGTTTTACCACAGCTGTGCGGAGTCAGTCAGTACAGGGAGAAGGCAGGAGGGATCGTTTCCCTCCCACCTTCTCCCTTTGTATGTAGAACGCTCAGTGAGCGCTGCACATAGGGCGTCGCAGGGGGCGTGACGCGCCGCTTTGCTCACGCCCCCTGTGACGCTGGATCTCCTCGCCGGCAGCCTCTGCCGCCGAGGAGATCTCTGGGAGCTGCGTGAGGACGTAAGCGGCGTCACGTCACGCCGCTTACACCATACACAGCTCCCGAACCGGACCGCGCTGCACGGACACGAGGTAAGTAGCTGTTTTTTAATTTTATAATCATTAGGGGGCATCTGCCTGGCTACTGAGGGGACTATGGGGGCATCGGCCGGGCTACTGGGGCATCTGCCTGGCTACTGGGGGGGCCACTGGGGCATCTGCCTGGCTCCTGGAGGGGCTATTGGGGCATCTGCCTGGCTACTGGGGGGATTATGGGGGCATCTTCCTGGCTACTGGGGGGACTATGGGGGCATCTGCCTGGCTACTGAGGGGGCTACTGGGGCATCTGCCTGGCTACTGGAGGGGCTACTGGGGCATCTGCTTGGCTACTGAGGGGGCTACTGGGGCATCTGCCTGGCTAATGAGGGGGCTACTGGGGCATCTGCCTGGCTACTGCGGCATCTGCTTGGCTACTGAGGGGGCTACTGGGGTATCTGCCTGGCTACTGGCGGCATCTGCCTGGCTACTGAGGGGCTACTGGGGCCTCTGCCGGGCTACTGAGGGGTCTACTGGGGCATCTGCCTGGCTACTGGGGCATCTGCCTGGCTACTGAGGGGGCTACTGGGTATACTGCCTGGCTACTGAGGGGCTACTGGGCATCTCCTGGCTACGGGGGCATCTTTCTGGCTCCTGAGGGGGCTACGGGGGCATCTGCCTGGCTACTGTGGCATCTGCCTGGCTACTGAGGGGGCTACTGGGGCATCTGCCGGGCTACTGAGGGGCTACTGGGGCATCTGCCTGGCTACTGGGCATCTGCCTGGCTACTGAGGGGCTACTGGGGCACCCTGCCTGGCTACTGGGGACCATTGGGCATCTGCGTGGCTACTGGGGCATCTGCCTGGCTACTGGGGACCATGGGGCATCTGCCTGGCTACTGGGGACCATGGGGCATCTGCCTGGCTACTGTGGCATCTGCCTGGCTACTGTGGCATCTGCCTGGCTACTGGGGGACTATGGTGCATCTGCCTGGTTACTGGGGACTATGGAGTATCTGCCTGGCTACTGGGACTTGGGGGCATCTGCCTGGCTACTGGCGACAAATGGGGAATCTGCGTGGCTACTGGCGGACTATAGGGCATCTCCCTGGCTACCAGGGGGTTATGTGGGGCATCTCCCTTTCTATATGGGGCATATTATCTGGCTGCAGAGGGCATATTACTATCTGGCTACAGGGGGCAAAAATACCTATCTACCTACATGGGCAGATATAACTGTCATCTACAGGGGGCTTTATAGCCACTTATCTACCTACAAGTAGTTCTAAAATTATGTCGGCCCTTTAAGGCCCTTTAAGGTACGCCGTGAGGCTGATGTGGCCCCCGGTGAAAACGAGTTTGACACCCCTGGTCTAGAGTGTTATAAGATGTCCCTTACAGTGTAGAAGGGGTTAACGCGGGGAAATGTGGCCCATAATTATGGTAATCCTTAGCTCTCATAGAGAACTATGGATTACGCCTTGTACCCCCGTGTGTACAATATGATCCTATTGTATACGTGGGGAGATAAGTGACTCGCGCCACGAGTCATGCATGTTTATGGGGCCGGTGGGCTGCCGGACCCCTGCGGCGCGGGAGTACGCGCTGATCAGCACGACTCCCAAATCACCTGGCGTATATATATATTATTTTTGTTTAAACATAATTTTTATTAAAGATTTTACAAATTACATGTAAAAACAAAAAACAAGAAAAAAACATAATCTAGAGTAAAAGCATTATAGTTAGGCATGACAATTACATTGCAATATGCAAATTTGACTTCACAAATTACCAGCCGCGCAAAGCATCAAATGAAAAGATCTGAGAACAAACGTACAGGTATATAAATACTACGGCTCACATGACAGAGCCACAGGTGAATTGAGCTCTAGGTAGACATAGTGGACCACAAAGGCCCTATAAAATGTGATAGCTCTTACTGACAGGTGTTATCAGCATAGTCATCTGCCGAAACCTTTACCCTAACACTAGTAATACTACTAACAAACAATAACACTATGGAGTGTGGTATAACTTTAAAAAAGTTTCTGGAGATTAAATGTCGGAGGAAAAAAACAAAAGGGCGATTCCAGCCCAGGTTTGATGTTGCGCGATCCCCACTAAAATGTACTGAAAGAGAGTATACACTGAGTGAATCCAACACTTTGATAGACAGCGGGCCCCAAGAGCAACTATGTAATAGTAGGCAGCTGCCCTGAGGACGATCCAACATCTAAACACCCCAGGTTGCCAGCCAGTTGTGAGGACAGATACCAGGAGTTATATAGGAAGGGTTGCATGACCTGTTTTATATCAGTGGGCGAGGTGAAATAAAGCACTCCCATTTGTGGAAAAATGTCTGAGTTTGGGCTTCTTTGGTTCTAATGGCATCTAACTTATCCATTTCTAAGTGATGCTTAACCACCTGAATCACCTCTTGGATGGATGGTGCGCTGGGATCGAGCCACTTTGACAAGACACAGCGCTTAGCAGCTAAAAGAAAAATATGGATCACTGGTTGGCTTTTAAAGTCATGAGGGATATTGTGAAATATTAATTGGGTCAATGGCCAACTTGATCTGTAATCTTGAGTTTAATAAACTAACCAAACTATCCTAAAAAATGGAAATACTTGATTATGTCCACATACTATGCAAGAAAGTGGTAAGCTGGGTTCATCACCCGGCGTATTATACACGCCGCAATTACGCCGTGTGAACATACTCTTAGGGCGAGCAGCCAATCAGGAGAGCTGAAGGGGGCGGAGCTTGAGGTCAGGCAGACAGTTCTAAGAGAGAGACTGTCAGCCCCTAGGAGTTAGGAGTATAAGTATGTTTGGTGTATATAGTTCCAGTTGAAAGCAGCACGTTAAGGGGACTCCTGTCTATCCAGGCACCAATAGACAGGCAGCCGACAGAAGAGAGCAGCCTGACTCATTGCTATACCTGACTTTGAGCAGGCACTGAGATAGGAAAAGTGAAAGTAGAGACCCAGGTGGAGTGGACCCTGAAGAGAGTAAGACAACCCAGAATTATAGGTGGGCAGTTTCGGGGACTGCCAGAAGAGTCAAGGGACCCACTGAGTGGACAGAGTGTGTCTTCTGTCGCCAGTGCCAGCACCTTGCACAGCTGGACGGGGTTTCGGAACCAAAAAGGGGTTGAGAGAGTTGCCAAGTGTCCAGAGAAGAGGATCTAAAATTGTTTGTGACATCCCGCCTTGCTTCATAACTATGTAACGTCCACAAGAAATATACTGGGGCGTAAAGCCTGAAGTTCCCCGAAATATTGTGCACTGCTGTTATTGATGCTGGTGCACCACCCCATCACTATACGCCTAGTACTACAATAAGTACCAGTAACATGCATATATACACCTCACCGGCCACTTTATTAGGTACACCTGTCCAACTGCTCGTTAACACTTAATTTCTAATCAGCCAATCACATGGGCAACTCAGTGCATTTAGGCATGTAGACATGGTCAAGACAATCTCCTGCAGTTCAAACCGAGCATCATAGGGGGAAGAAAGGTGATTTGAGTGCCTTTGAACGTGGGATGGTTGTTTGGTGCCAGAAGGCGGTCTGAGTATTTCAGAAACTGCTGATCTCCTGGGAATTTCACGCCACAACCATCTCTAGGGTTTACAGAGAAGTCCGAAAAAGAAAAAACATCCAGTGAGCGGGAGTCCTGTGGGCGGAATCCTTGTTGATGCCCAAAAAGGGGCAAAGGAGAATGGGCAACGGTTCGAGCTGATAGAAAGGCAACAGTGAAATCAAAAAGCCACCCGTTACAACCAAGTAGGCAGAAGAGCATCTCTGAACGCACAGTAACGGCCAACTTTGAGGCAGATGGGTACAGCAGCAGAAGACCACACCGGGTGCCACTCCTTTCAGCTAAGAACAGAAACTGAGGGTCCAATTTGCCCAAGCTCATCGAAATTGGACAGTAAGAAGAAATTTGGAAAAACGTTGCCTGGTCTGATGATCTCGATTTCTGCTGCGACATTCGGATGGTAAAGGGTCAGAATTTGGCGTCAAAAACCCTGAAAGCATGGATCCATCCCCGCCTTGTATCAAAAGGTTCAGGCTTGGGGGTGGTGGTGTCATGGTGTGGGGAATATTTTCTTTGCACTCTTTTGGGCCCCTTTGGGACCAATTGAGCATCGTTGCAACACCTGTTGAATCTATGCCACGAAGAAATGAGGCAGTTCTGAAGGCAAAAGGGGGTCCAACCCGTTACTAGCATGGTGTACCTAATAAAGTGGCCGGTGAGTGTATATTTTGTTTAAAACTTTTCCCCGTAGTGGACTTGTATCCGTGATCTTCAAAATATCAAATGTGATATTTTAATAGATCAGACTCTTAAAGATGCGGGTTTTTTTTACTTTTAAAAATATTTACACCCTTCTGCGTTGTATAAACAATGCAGGAGTTTTTTTAAAGATGGCTTTCTTGGGCAGGAACTAATAAAACGGGAGACATGGTGGCGATGGAAGCCTTAAAAAGGTTTACAGCCAGCATTTTAATCGATTGACACCCTGCGTTCTTGCTCTTGCTGATTGGAGCGAGAAATGGGGTGCGATCGCCGTGGCGTCTAAAGGGTTAAGCGGCAGTGGGTGTCAGGTGCAGCTAGCAGATGTCTCCAGCCTTCTGTGTAGTGAGATTATTGAGTAATCTCATGACATAGCTAATGGCACCAGGATGTAAATTTATGTCATTAATGTTATTGTGTCGTTAACATAAAAACATGAGTTAAACAATAGGTAGTTTTCTGATGACACATACCCTCTAAAATGTGTGTTAAGATACTGCTGTAGTCATCTGGATCAAGAAAGACTAGATCAAAGATATTTCCACATCTGAGGATTGATGAATTTTAAAAGTTCTACAATTTTACCCCCACAGGTTTGTGTTTCTCTAGGTTCTTTCTCTGTAGCGGGCATTCATGCTAAAAGCCCAAAAGTCCTCCCTTTGCAGCTGCTGATACAAGTCTCTCTGCTCAAACATTCTGATTTTTTTATTCTTTCTGAAATATAAGAATTATGAGAAAACAGGCTCATGTTTTTCTCCCTGGAGAAAACAAAAATTTGTTCTGATATCACTATTTCTAGGCATTGAAATATGGCCTGCTTTACAGGACGTAAAGGAGAAGTCTGGAGAAAGAAGAGAAGGACATTGAATATTCAGACTGGATGGTCTTTAGAATCTAGGAATCTGAGGTTACATGAAGTGTTTTATTCGCTTTGGCACCTGAAAGATTACAACAACGTTTTAATTGCGCATAGTTTACTCTGTGCCAATCAAAATTCTATACTTGTTTGCATTGTAGGCGCCAGAAAACCAGTAGGAAAACTCAGTGTCACCCAGTTGACGAAAGAAACGATGGATGCAGCTGAATTAATTTTGCTTAGTCTGTCCATAAAGTACTCTATAAGAAGTGCACATATCTTCCTAAACATAGAGCGTCGTATTCAAGCATGTCTGTATGCAAATGGTAAACATTTCCTAAATATGTTGTGACAATACGTTTCATTATCATAGAGTAAGATATGTTCTGTTCAAATTTTTTTGTGCTAGATTGAATAGTTTAAACTTACTTGTGCTTTTTCAGGTATCAAAGAGTGTGGGACAGCAGGTAGTTGACCAGCTAAAAAGAAAGGGATGAGATTTTGGGCTTACTAGTGTCAGAAGTGAGGTTAAACGGAAACTTTCAGGGGAGACTGTAACTTTAAAGAGGTATCTTGTTCCAACATTTGGCAGCCATTTATGCTGGTTGCCAAGCAGAGCTTGAGAATTGGAGGGGTGTGTTTCTCCTCCCAGTAGGGAGTATTTTCTCTGTTTGCATACACGGCCTCAAAGTGTGCAACTGAGGATTCATTCTGTGTGAGTTGGGGGAAGAGAGAGATTCTCAGCTGTCATTGGAATTACTGGAAGTGAAAAGCTAAGTGTAACTCGATAGTGTATATCTATGTTTCTCGCTCTCTCTACATACTTTGTAACTAGAACGAACATTTGCCATTCAGGACTCTGCCGGCAGCTCACACTTCTCACTGGACGTCTCGTCCGTTTCTCCTGCATCTCAAGCCTGCGCCCATCTGTCTCCACTAATTGTGGAGCTATTGCTAGCTACTTCTTGTGGAGATTTCTCCTTACTACATTGTGCATACATTGGATTTATATATACCTTCTGCATTTGCTATATTTCCCTTTACCTCTTAATTTCATGTCACTAGATAAAGCCATTTGGTGAAACGTTGCACTGGTATTGACATCAATGACTCCATTGTCTCATTTAACATCATCTATGTAAAGCACTTGTTCAGTATGTTTTCAATCCAAATCAATCCCATTCTCTAAGATTCAATTAATATTCCGCTTGATATTAGTGAATGAGAACCTGTCCTATACAATACATTGCCTCAGCTGCTGCAGGACCTCTGATCACAGTCAGTGAATGAGAACCTCTCCTATACAATACATTGCCTCAGCTCCTGCAGGACCTCTGATTACAGTCAGTGAATGAGAACCTTCTATATAGTACATTGCCTCAGCTGCTGCAGGAACTCTGATCAGTCAGTGAATGAGAACCTGTCCTGTACACTACATTGTAATCAGAGGTTCTGCAGCAGCTGAGGCAGTCAGTGAATGAGAACCTGTCCTATACAGTACCTTGCCTTAGCTGCTGTGGGACCTCTGATTACAGTCAGTGAATGAGAACCTGTCCTATACAATACATTGCCTCAGATTTTTGTTTCCCTCATTTTAAACTATGATCTTCATAGCAAGACAACCCCTTTAATGCAGAGCCCTAGACTGCTTAGCTATCCTGTTTTTATCAGACTATGAAGCTTTTTAAACCCCCTCTCTGTGGTCTTTTTTCTGCCTTGGAGTTGCTTCTGGGTCTACAATGAAGGTCTTCTACATCTGGAGGGTCTATAAGAAACTGCACATGGTCTAAACAAGTTCAGAGCCAAATAGTCTACCTGATATACTGATATCCCTATCGACACTTTCCACTCAGCTGCCAGCAAACTCATCGCTTTTCTCTTCCTTCACTCCTTGCACTGAACCTCTGCAGCCACTCACAAAGAGGGACACACAGAACTTTGCCTTTATCAGCCTCTTAAACTCTTCTCTCCCTATACTGTATCTGGCCTCAATGTACTTCCTTTGTCCATGATCTCCCTTTCAACTCACCCTCTCCCCCAGTTCTCAGTCTTGTATAACTACATTGGAACCTTCAAGGACGTAACCCTCACACTCTCTCTGACTCTCTTGCGCCTCTCTCTGCAATATCCTCATTTGATGAAAGATATGCAGTCACTGTTTTCTACAACATCACAGTCACCTCCACTGTCGACTCAGTTCTCCTCCTCATTCATTGCGCAATGTTTGCAGGGGTTTTGTTTTTGAGGCGTTCTCTCTCCGGTATAAATGATGTTACCTGTATTCTACAGGTTGATGTGATTCTGGCAATACCAGATCTGTAGGCTTTTTCGTTATGTTTTAGTACTATTAAAAAAATGATAACATTCTCTATTTCTGAAATTTGCATTGTGGCGCCATTTTCTGCAACCAATAACTTTTTTGTTCTTCAACCTATGGACCTGAGTGAGGGCGCATTTTTGAAGGGCTGAAGTGTAGTTGCTATTGGTACCATTTTGAAATACATGTGACTTTTTGATCACTTTTTATTCCAATTTTTAGTGGATGTGAAATAGCCAAACAAACACAATTTTGGCTTGTTTTTTTTCTTCTGTGGTGTTCAGTGTAAATGATGGTATATTTTAATAGATCGCACTTTTACGGATGTGGCAATGCCAATTATATGCAACTTTTTTTTATTATTATTTGTAAAATGGCAAAAGGGGAGTAATTTGAACTTAATATTTTTTATTATACTTTATACATTTTTTTTATACCACTTTGAGTCCCCCAAGGCATCTTAACCACTATGGGGCGTGATCCTCAGTACACCCTTCTGCATTGTATAAACAATGCAAATGAGTGTTCAAAGATAGCGGTTCCATTACTTTCTGTCTGTGAAAGGAGAAAGGTTCGCATAGATTTTTTTTTATTTTTATGGGGAACCAGAAGATTACTGTTTATTTATTTTTTTAGTAACTGGACAACTGCCATTACGTTTTTTTTTTGTTTTCTTTTTTAGCAATTATGGGTTTTTAAAATGTTTTATTTTCTTTGAATACCCCAGGTCCCCTAGTGTTGAACATTTGAGTTTTTTAGTTCCCCATGCAAATAGACTTAAACAAATTCTGTGTTTTGGAGGGGGGTTTTCTGTCGGAAAGAATAGTCTCTTCACCCTTTTCTCAGAAGAGAAGAAACATCATCAAGAACCATGATGTACCAAATTTGGGAGCCCTTAGACTTTAAGACACTGATTCAATATCAGAATGTATTCTTGGACATAGTCCTTAACCTATATCAGACAATCTTGCATAGACTGTCCACCAGTTAGGTCATGAAAACCAGAATCTTGGCCTTCAAGAAATCCATAGCTGTCGGGTAGAAGGATATCACAATCCCTGCAGCTTAAAGGTGCATTCCCACTGCACAGGACAAATAGCGGCTGGTTTGTCGGCTGGTATTTGTCCTGTTTTGCTGCCGTCCCCACGGCCGCGAGGAGAGGGGGGGGCGGCTTTTCTCCGTGATTAGCGGAGAAAAGCCCTCCCCCTTCACATTGGGAAGCATATATTCTGTCCTGAAACCGGACAGAAGATTGTTCTTCCACAATGTTTTGCGGGCGGCAAAACCGCCGGATGGAAAACCTGTGCAGTGGGCACTTCTGCACGGGTTTTCCATAGAGCACCATTGTGCTAATTTTCGGGCGTTTTTTTTTAGGCGGTCTGAAAAACCGCAAACCGGCTGAAAAACCAGCCGAAAACCCGTGCCTTGGGGACATGCCCTAAGTCTTTTCTTTTGAAGACTTTTCTTCCTCCACTGTTGGCAGAATATGCTAAAGACAGCTAAGAAAATATATTAATTAGAAATATTTATGCCAAGAAGAAAAAATTAAAACTTATCTGATTTTACAATGTACAATTATGCTTACAGTACTAAAAGACAATTAGTCCTACAAGTTAGTGCAGGCTGCAGTCAAAGGGGTTTAAATAGTGTGAAGTGGCGCTAAACAGAGATATGATGCTTAGACTACAGCGCACCCTCCTGAAGGAACCTAATTCCCAGGCAAGAAAAGTATTGAGTGTAGATGAAATACTACTTTTCCTGTAATCTGGAAAAACATACAGTAGGTGACTAATTTAAATGATTTACTGCTATTTAGTTATATTTTCTAAAGCCAGAAAATTCAGCTAATAAAAAGCAGCAGGACACATTTACTATGTAATTGTAACAGAATAATGTGGTGCATGCCTGCACCATGTTCATTATGTTTTAAACTGTTCTAAGACCATCTTGTGACACATCCAACAAAGAGGATGTGGCTTTATCTAAAGCGAGCGTGGTTTGATATGCATCAATATTTTGGTGCAATTACTGGCACAAGTTAAAGGGGTTGTCTCACTATATTGATTCATCTTACCTCAGTCCCGTTTTTTTTGTTTTATTTTGATTTCGTGGGCCTGTTTACTGGCTTCTACTAGGCTGCAGTAGAAGCCAGGTCTGTAGCTATAGCAACTAGTGCTGGCAGCCTATCGTGAGAGATTGAACAGGTCTGTAGCTTTAGCGACCTGAGGAGCTGATGCAGCCCACACAAGAGGGGATACCTCAGAATTTGTAGAATACTGTTAATGTAAATATATTACAAAGTGACTTGTTTTTGCAAGATCTTTAACATAAAAAGCAATCCTTGTAGTGAGGCAACCCTTTAAACCAAGCACATGATTTGTCATACAACATGAGCCACTGGGATGAAGCTGGCTAACTTGTCTAAATTTACACTATTAGATAGGATTAGTAAATCTGCCTCATTTTTCTATTCTATATCTCTAATTTTTGTATCTGCTTTAAAGTAAGTGAACATCCTCTAAGTGTGATGACTTTGAATAGTTGTACGTTAACAGGAGAGGATTAGCCACAGAGATTGCCCCTGCCGGTTTACTGGTCTGGTGTATTACAAAATGTATCATTGCATTTTTATTTATTACTTGTTTCATTCATTTCTTATTTTTTCTTTTAACTACTTTTCCGTTTACTCATTGGATTATCATTTTGGCGGCTTCAGAACAAATGAACAAGTTTTATGTTATGACCTTACTATGCTCAATGGTAACCCTTTATTAAATGTATATTTTAAGCGATTCAATATTTAATCAAGAATTTGTAGTTAGAATACAGTAGGGCACATTTATTATGGCAATTTACGCCAAAATACTGGGGACATGTTTTTCACCTCATTTACTATGTGTTTCAGACAGTTTCTAGACACTGCTGTGCCTCTTCTGACAAAGGGGATGTGGCCTCAATAAAATGGGTGTGGCTTTGCTTAATGGGGTGTGGTTTAGAATAAGACACCCTGCACCAACAAAAAGGTGCAATTAGTGGCATAAAGTAAGCCAACTAATAGAAGGTGTAAACTACAGTCAAAGCAGGCGCCACATTCATCAACACTGATAAATGTGGCACATTTTAACAGTGTGTAGTCTAAGTTTACCCTGTCTAAGTTTTAAACCGTATTAATATATCTACCTTGTGCTTCCCTCTTGCTCAGTTTAAGAGACATTAAAATGATACGACAGAAGGTTTTCAAACATTGTATCCTTTGCCACACCACAACAATATAGTGTCATGCCTTTACAATTATACTACATGAACCAAAGGATTTCTTTGGCACTTTTGCTCCATCTTTTGGTCAAATTTGGTATTGTTCATTCAGCAAATAAATCAGTGTTGATAGCACTAAATGTTAAAGGTGAATAGAGGAAAAGGAAAGACACAAATAGAGAAGTTTCTTTCAAAATATCTGTCTGTATTTGTGATTAACTAGAAAGTCAAAGGAATTCATGTTTCCTATGTCCTCTATGCTGCCTTATGAGTCATTCTGCACTTTGTGAACTATTGTATCTTAGCATCAACCACAAATATATCATTCATACCTGTCAGAAAGTAAATCAATCTATTTCCACTCTGTTGATTATTTTCATTGTATGCTTTATGTTCTGTATGACTATGAATATCCCAGCACAAAAAAGAGTTTTGGAAACCCCTTTAAGACATGCCTTTCCTTGTGTCAGTCCTCCAGAGCAGCATTTGTTTTTTAGTGTTTCTCTAATTCTTTCTATGATATATAAATGCTTTTATACTGTATAGTTAGTCTATGCCCCTTCAGATATGTAGAAAAGCACCAATTACAGTATCTCCAGGTCTAATTCTGGATCTTCAGTACATAATACAATTGTTTTATTTACTTTGCTTATTATGGGATAAATGTAAAATCAACAGATTATACTCAAATAACTAAGGGATAGTGTATGACATAGGGATCATTTTTATGGAAAGCGCCCCCCTCATTGGGGCTCTGTGTCATGCAGCACCTCATGACATCCTACATTAAACATGATACAATCTATCTTCTTTTTTGCCTTGAGTGTTCCTTTAAATTCCATTGCAGGACTGTCCTATTTCTTAGAAAGATATTCTGTCTGGGATTACCAAAATGTAACAGCATTGCAGAAAAGTAGATCTCTGAGAGAATAAGGCAAACGCTAACTCTGATCCTGCTTACAAAGGCTCACTAGTCAAAACTATGGGCGACATGTATGAACGGGGCTGCACCAGTTTTCTGGTGTACTTTGAACCAAAAAGAACATGAATGAACAGATGCACTCCAAACTTTGGTGCCATAAGTGCCTCTGTACTGCGCCAAAGACACTTTTTAATGTGCCAAACATTTGGGGCGTTCTGGGGACGTCGCACCACATTTGTAGAAGTAAACAAATTTATGATTCTTTGATGCCAAATCTAGAAGCAGAAGTTAGAACAGCCAGACCAGGTTACCGGGGGTCTGCCTGAGCCAGACTTGTCGTATTGGCACTACAATGCACCTGTATGTATGACCGGCAGAAGAACAGGTTCACACATTCTGGCCTGTCAGCGCCAGGATTCATAGATGTTGCCCTATGTGACTGAAGAGCCAGCTCTTAATTATAGCTCTTTGTGCACTTAACAGTGTAGCGCAATATAGGCAAGTTGTGAAACTACAAAAGTGTAGAACTTGTTCTCAATAAAGCTCTGCAGACCTCCTGCAATGGTCAGTTCTTATGCCTGCAGAGCAGTCACCACCATCCACAAGCTCCTTGTAACCAGAACACCTGTATTCAGTTATACATACAGCCTGAACTGATGAAACAAATGTGAGAAATGCATTCTGCATTGTATAAGGCTGTGTTATATGGGTGTGTTAAATCTGGCAGATGAAAGAGTAATTGCCCAGATCCTTCACATAGAGCTGTTACTATGAGAGAAGCAGAGGTTCCGGTAGCATTTATTAAACAGACACAGCCAGCACAGAAAGCTGAAGAAGACAGTTTAATTTTTGGTTTTCCACAGCTCAGAGGGGAATAAGCACACAGAGCACAGGACAGCCAATCACAGGCAGGGGACGTGTCACACACAGGGGGGAATGTCCTGACCAGGGCTGAACTAAATATCATACAGCCAATCACAGCAAATGGGGTGTGGCCTGATTCCCAGGCTTCAGATTTAGCGCTAGTCACTCACAGATTAACTAATAGCTGCAATACTAAATGATTTAGGTAATGCAAATCAATTGCAAAAGTACTTATCTTTACTGTCCCCATCATTACAGATATGATCTTTGTAGTGAGAAAACCCTTTTAAGAGGGTTTTCTCATTATGCCATTTCACACCCACAGCCAGCTTTAGAATCACACATCCTGTTCGGCTGTGGTGGGTCTACAGCTCACTGCTATACATCAGCTCTGCTGTTCGTAGCTATGTCTGTTATATTGACAACGAGTTCAATAGATTTACTAAGTGTATTACACCAGGCTGCAGGGCTCTAAATACTGTTTGCTTAGCTAAATGAGAAGCATTCAAAGTCTGTTGTGAGAGATAAGACTCTGCTGAAGGTGACTCACCATGTTCGGAGTGAATAGCTGATAGTTTAGGACAATGAGAGATGAGAGAAACCTCCTGACCCAAAAGAAATCAACAAAGCACTGTGATTAGAAAAAGTCTTCAATTATCTGTCCCTACATGTTAAAGGCTAATCTTTGTAGTGAAAAACCCCTTTAAGGGTCTAAGCCTCATTTTTCAAATCTGATATATGTCACTTTATCTGAGAATAACTTTCCAATTCTTCTATTCTATTGATGTGATTTTGAAACTGTTTTCTCATGACACATTGTGCTTTACGTTAATAGTTAATTCTGGTTTATACAGTTATTGTTTGTTTTTTTGTGAAAAAATATCAAAATGCTTATTATAAGAATGTGGAAAAATGTGCCATTTTCAAAATTTAAAAATATCTGTGTGTAAGATAGGTAGTATTACCAAACAAAATTGTAAATAATTAACATCTACCTTATGTTGGCATTATTTTTTAAAATACGTTTTTTTAAGGACTTTAATTTACATACCCCAAAAAAGAAAAATTCCTTTAAAAATATAACCTTTTAAATCAAGATACGTTAAAAGGGACCTAAAAAAACCAAGTGAAACACCCGTTAGGGGTGTAAAAGTAAGGGGGGGAAAATAGCCAAAGGGGCAAAAAAGGAGTTTAAACCATCACGTCCCTTTCCCACAGTACCTAGCCCAATCCCTAATACAGAGAACCCCCCCGAAAAAGGGCACCCTGTAATGTTTAGGCACTAGTGGTCCCTATAAAAAAATACCCTGAATCCTTATATATCAAAGGGGTTAGCTTCAACCCCCAAACACAAAAAAGGGTATAAAGAAAAAAGGGGGGTATAGATAACCGGAAAAAATGACACACCCTATGATAGTGCAATATTTGGAAATCTGAAAATATTTTTAAGAAAAAAAAAAGTTATGGTTTCCCAAAAATTTTCGGGGATAAAAGTACTAAAGCGTATATAAGTACAGTAACCCTAAGAAAAACAGCAAAAGAACCCCAGACCGGGTTTTTGTCCCAATTTCGGGGGCTTATCAGGGGGGTTAAAGAGCAAGGATTGCTAAAACCGCAAATTTCATGCCCCAAAAACCCACAAAGGATAGATAGAGTACAAACCTGGTGCGCAGAAAAAATTTTTCTTTTTAGGCTGGGTCCCTGCAAAAAAGGACAAAAAGGAAGATGTATATTCAACTCAAACCAAAATCTTCCAAGAGAGCAAACGCAAAAAGAATTTAAAAACCCAAATTACAAGTTGATTTACTTTCCTGATCATGAAGTGAAAAACAGTGTGTCCCTGGTGGAAACTCCTTTAGTAGGAGTAAAACAATGTCCCACAAAGACATTTGGGACATTGTTTACTCCCTCTAAAGGGGTTTCCACCGGGAGCACACAGCTTTTACATCATATCGGTATGTCAATCAACTTTTAACTTGGGCTTTAATCTTTTTGCGTTTGCTCTTTGGAAGATTTTTGGGTTTTGGGAATATACCAATCTTCCCTTTTTTTCCTTCTTTTGCAGGCACACCCGCCCCAAAATGAAAAAATTTTTTCTGGCACCAGGGACCTGTACTCTATCTATCCTTTTTGGTATCTGGAACATGATAATTACGGTTTAGCAAACCTTGCTTCTTTAACCCCATTTATAACCCCCGAAATTTGGACGAAACGCTGCTCCTTGGGGGTTTTTTGCTTTTTTTCTTAGGGATTACTGACTTATCTACGTTTTTGTACTTTTTCCCTGACTTAATGGGATAACCACTAACTTTTTCTTTCTTAAAAAAATTATGCAGAACAAAATTTACTATTATAGGCTGTGTCATTTTTCACGGTTATCTTTAAAACCCCCCTGGGCTTCTTTATACCCATTTGTGTTTGGGGGCTGAATGCTAACCCTTTGTATATAAGGATTCTATTTTTTGTAGGGACCACTATGGCCCAAAAAAATTACAGGTCGCCCTTTTCGGGGGGGGTTCCTGTATTCATTGGGGTCTGGGTAGTGACGGGACGTGATAGGTTAACCCCTTTATTGCCCATTTGGCTAGTTGTCCCCCCATTAGCTTTACCCCCAAAAGGGGTGTTTTTCACATGGTTATTTTTTATGGCCTTTTAACGTTCTTGATTAAGGTTTATTTTTAAAAGAATTTTCTTTTTGGGATATATATTTTTTGATTCTATTCCTTCTATTTTCTTCACTTGGGAGGTTTTTTTGGTAATTGGACATTACATTTACAACACAGATTTTTTTAAGGGACCTGCATGTTAGACCCATGAATCACTCCATTTAAAAAGAAACTGCACCCTTCAAACTATTTTTAAAAACAACCACTAAAAAATTCTGCTGTTTTTAGAGATCCCCCATATGTGCCCTTAGTTTGGGTATTGGACCAGTAATAGGGACGAATCGGAAAAAACACCTGCTGGATTTTTTAAGGCATCATTTCAGGTTTGCAGACATCCTACGGTACTAAAACTTAATTAACACCCCTAAATGACCTTTTTGGAAACTACCACCACTTAAAGAATTGTCTAGTTTGAGTTCAGAAGGGGTTATGCATATCATTGGGAAGAAGCACCATATTTTTGCACTTCACTGGACATTTGCATATAACAAAGGCATATGGGAAAGAGCTTAACTTTCCAGTGACATCTATGGTACGTAGTTATACTCAATTCACATGTGACTCACTAAGCCTTGCAATGTAAAAAGGATTGAACCCAAAGGCCATTAGTTTTTCCCCAATAAGCCTTTGATAGAAAAAACCCCATGATTTGAAAAACCTTAAATCTTCAGGGTGCTTCCCCCAATTCTTTAAAAACCCGTTCTGCCCCACTCGTTTCTCACCTAGCCAGCCAATCATTTCTTTGATGATGTCCCCCGAGTTTGCAACTCCTTATACATGAAACTCGGGTAACACCATATTCACGCTACTGTAGCCACCTGTTTTAAATAAAAAGCCGCACCGGTGGGCCAATTTATTAGCAACAAAAGAGGGTTTGATGAACCAATTAATAAATTTTAAAAACAACAGACAAAGACCCCAAATGGGGCTACCACCAAACCCATCAACAAGCCCAAAAAAAAAAATTGGAGCCTGCCCCCGACTTTTCTTTATCATGATAGAAATCATCCTTTCTAGTACTTCATCCCATTCCTTGGCTACATTTCCACTATATTCAGCAATGAATATCCCCCAAAAATAACATTATCTCCTCCCTTCCTGTCCAGACCAGCTGTAAAACGTTACAATAAAATCTCGAAACCCCCCTGGACATTTTGGGAAACCACTAAAACACCCCCACCCCAAGTCAGACCCCGCGCCTGCACACCCCTAGACCGTTTTCTCCAGCGATTTTCCCAGGGTGCTGAGCCGTGGAGAAAGTCAAAGTACCTGCAGACTTTCCCATAAAAATTCATGCTCAGGACTTATCCACCCCCCTTTCACGCCCAAACAAAATTTTTCACCTCCTCATTTTCCAACCTACACAACACCCAAAACGCCCTTTGACACCTTCCACCCCTCCTAAAACAAAAAGCTCAGCCCCGGGTCACTGACCTCTGGCTGAAGCCCGGGCCACTCCTTTCAAAGAAAAAATTAAAAATATCCGGCAAAACATCCACCCAAAATCCCCAAATAATACCCATCCTGTCCCCCCCCCATGTCCTCTAATTACTCGCAGCCCTTGACCCAACGCAAGGAAGAAGGTCCGGGCTTCCCCTGTCTGCTCGTCCCCCCAAACCTGCTCTCTGCCCCCATTCCATCCCCCCCGTCCACATTTCTCCAGCTGTCCTCTCTCCCCTTTTACGCTATCTGTAACCCTCTCTCTCCATGGATCTTTTCATTTTCCCTTTAAAAAACACCCTTTTTAAAACCCCCTTTACTAAAAAAGCCCTCTCTGGACCCCCCTTGCTGAAACTACCGACCAGTCTCTAACCCCCCTTCATCCTAAACCCCTGGAACGTTTGGGTCTACTCTCGCCTAACCCGCTACTCTCGCTAACTCTCTTTTGACCCGCTGCAATCGGTTTCCGCACCCTACACCCCAGGGAAAACTGCCTTTATTTAAAAATTCAAATGACCTCCTCAGCAAAATCTCGGGTAACTACTCATTGTTGCTTCTTTTGGATCTCTCTGCAGCTTTGAACTGGGGTCCCAACTTCTCCTCAGCATGCCAGCCCCTTTGGGCCTCCGGACACCGCTCTCGCTTGGTTCCGTCCTACCTCCTACCGTCCTTCAGTGTCTTTTTTCTGGTTCCCCTCCTCTCCTCTTCCTCTTGCGTTGGGTTCCTCGGGGATCAGTTCTAGGTCCTCTTCTTTTCATTGTAACAGCCCCCATTGGAAAACCCATAGTAGTTTTTGGTTTCCAGCCCCATCTCTATGGGGGGGATGACACCCAATTAACACCTCCTCCCGTGACATCACCCCACCTTTGCTAAAAAAACACCGTGACTGCTGTCCCCTGCTCTGACATCTGTCCTCTCTCCTCGAAACTAAGCCTCACTAAACGAACTTCTTGTCTTTTCCCCCATCTACTAACCAACCCCCCCTGCTATTTCTGTTTCTGTATTGGTACCACCATTCTCCTAGGCGCAGGCCCCCGCTAGGGGTTTTTTGTTGATTTGATCTGACCTTCTCCCCATATATCCAATCCCTTGCCTGCCCCCGTCACCTGCCCCTCAGAATATTCCAAAAACCTCCCCTTTTTTCACTGTGGAAACGCTCAAACTCTCATTACTGTCTTATTCTTTCTCGTCTTGACTACTGCAACTCCTTGCATCTTCCCCCTCCAAACCCCCCCCCCAACTTCCAAATCCACCATTTTTCCCTAGCCCCCTATACGATGCCTCTACCCTGGTCATCACGCACGGGCCCATCCCGTACAGGTACAGTAAAAATCAGCACTCTACCCATAAAGCTCTCCCACAGGGTGCTCCTCCCCACATCCCTCCCTATTTTTGTCACCCCCCTACCCCTGCTCTCCGCTTGCTGTGTATCAGCTACATTCCTCAATCATCCGAAACCTCCCATCCCGCTCAAGATTTCCACCCCTGGGACCAATTCTCTGGAAATGCTACCCGGGCGATCAGGCACATTTACAACCCCCCACAGTTTTTAAAAGGGCCCCGAAAATACTCTTCCGGTCTGGCCCCCAAGATCCCTAACTGTACACACACATCTGTCATCCCGCACTTTGGGGACTCACAGGCCCCCTTACTGTAAAAAAGTTGTCAGGGTGGCGGTTCATCCCTTTTTCATGTAAACCACCCCCTTTTTTGAAACTAGCTGGACCCTTGTAAACTTGGGGACTTCTTACCTTGTTTTACCCTACACCCAATAGATTTTTGCTCTTACGGAGGGGGCCCCCACACCCTTTTGGGCTCATTTGTAAGTACTTTTTAAGTTAATGACTTATGTTTTCCCCCTTTAATTTGTAAAAATGCTGCGGAAAAATGTTGGCGCTTAGAAAAAAAGATTTTTTTTATTATCGAAAAATACCCTTTTTTGGGTAGGATGAGATCTTACAAATTTGGCAGCCAATTTTCTTATGAAAAGTCCAGCTTCCACATGGCTAGATTGTAAGGGTTTTTTCAAATGTGGTGGTGTTTGATGTAGAACATGTAAATATGCAATGCCCATAAATACTTTTTCCAACAGCATAGGTGACCAGATATATCAGATTAGAAATTACATCAATTGAATCACAAAATAAGTCATTTGTTATTTTGTGTACATCCTGCAATCTCGAATATGTAGGATGTACGAGTTGGAAATTTAAAACTCACATATCGGAAAAAATTACAGCCTTTTTAAAAGTAGGAATTCCCGTTACAGGGCCTTAGACATTTGTTACAAATCATGCATCTTGCACGCAATCATTCAAATTCAGCGGCATTGAATTGGTTCACAAACCCACAACCATGGCAACCACAAACATAGTCTTTTTAAAAGAGAAGCATATTGGTACTTTCAATGCAGATCACTAAATGGTCCCCAAAGTTAGAAAAACCTTACTATTTCTAATCTATATACTTGCATATAGCAACAATTTCCTGTTTTTTGGTGTTTCTGTAGTACAACCTCAATTCCAAAAAAGTTGGGGGCACTAAACAAATTTTGAAAAAAAACTGAGTGCGATCAGTGGGGTGAACATCTAATATTTTTATTCAGAATAGAACATGATGACGATCAAAAGTTTAATCGAGTAAATAAAAATTTTTAAAAGGAAAAATTGTTGATTTAAAAATTTCACATGTACAAATGCCAAAAAAGTTAGGACAAGTAGCAATAAGTGGCTTGAAAAAAGACATTGAGCATATAACAACAGCTGGGAAGACCCGTAACACTAATTGGTGAATTGACAACATGATTGGGTTAAAAAGAGCACCAGAGTGTCAGTGTCTCCTGAAGCCAAATGGTAAAGGACCCAATTCCACCATTGTTTGCGCAGAAAGATGTGCACAATCCCCGGTTGTTACCCAGGGAAAAAACAAAGGGCTTTAAAGTTTCATCATCAACATACATAACATCATCAAAAATTCAGAGAACCCAAACAGTCGCTTGCGTAAGGGTCAAGGGGTAAAACTCTCCTGATGCTCGTGATCCCGGGCCCCTTAAACGTCACTGCACCTCAAACAGGAAAGCCACTGTCAAGGAAATACAGAAGGGCTCAGGAATACTTCCAGAAAGCATTGTCAGTGAA